>CAIGQQ010000001.1:18177552-18189826 GCA_903798035.1 Danio albolineatus
ATTATTATTATTATTATTATTATTATTATTATTATTATTATTATTATATTTTGTATATGCTTTAAAGCCCAGTGCTAAAATTCTGTTGTGCTGATGAATTAATAAATAAATAAACAAATATATTAACGTAGAAATATTTATTCTGAACTATACTTGTTGAAATCATGAAATCTGTACGAGAAGGTAATACACACTACATTTTAATATTTTTAAAATAACTAAATACATCTTGTTGACAACTAAATTCGTTGACAAAGTTGATTTAGGAAGTAAGTAGTAAGATTTACAGTGACAATTAAGAAGTATTTTGGGGCTGCACTGTTATTTTTGGTATGTCAGCAAATTATTCTTTCTGATACACATATACATGCATATAGGAAAGCAATCTTAAGTTCTGGAAATCACATATGACAGACAACAGCTCATTTATAGCAGTATTCACTACAGTAAACATCACTATAATAAGCAGACTGTCAGTGTCAAATGTGAGCTGTTTTCCACCTCTTAGTGAAATTGAAAATCAAAGATGCACAGGGACTCACTTATAAACACTCGTCAGTCGTATTTATTTAAAGAAAGCCCTTGTGTAAATGTGTACATGTAGCCATATAAACATCTAGTTAGCGAATGACTTAAATTCAATATCCGCTCTGACATCAATAAGAAATTCATTAGACTGATGCGAGCATGTTTTCATTTATAGCCTTCATCTCATCACACTTTATTCAGACTGCAAACACAACAAAACTCAAGTAAAGCAATTTCCTTTTCAGCGCTGCTGCTGACATCAGCCTCCATAGGTCACAGCGTGCCAGCGGGCATATCTCAAGTCATAACTTATGCTTCAGGGACACGATTGGAAACCATTTTAAACAAAAGTTATCTGACAAACAAACTGAAAAAGAACTCAAAACTCAGTTTTGCCTCCATTAATCCTCTGCATTTAGACTGAAGCTTGATATTCTTTATCCTTCCTTAAAGGATTAGCTAGATTAGTTATTACTTTTAGAATTTAAAAAAATCGAAACAACATGTCGGGCACCACGGTGGCCGAGTGGTTAGCACGTTCGCCTCACAGCAAGAAGGTCACTGGTTCGATCCCCGGCTGGGCCAGTTGCCATTTCTGTGTGGAGTTTGCATGTTCTCCCCGTGGTTGCGTGGGTTTCCTCCGGGTGCTCCGGTTTCCCCCACAGTCCAAAGACATGCGGTACAGGTGAATTGGGTAAGCTAAATTGTCCGTAGTGTGTGTGTGTGAATGACAATGTGTGGATGTGTTTCCCAGAGATGGGTTGCGGCTGGAAGAGCATCCGCTGCGTAAAACAAATGCTGGATAAGTTGGCGGTTAATTCCGCTGTGGCGACCCCGGATTAATAAAGGGACTAAGCCGAAAAGAAAATGAATGAATGAATGAAACAACATGTCTTGTTTCTTCAATCAAAAAAATAAAAAAGATTTTTTTTTCTTTGACATTTTATATATTGACATATTTATATATAGATATGTCAAAGGTTATACATAATTGGTAATACACGTTATACATAATTGTAACCTACATTAGGTTATACATAATTGTTTTGATGAAAATGTCACTTTCCTTTGCATAGTAAGACTTTTTATGGTTTCTATTGTATCTATCTTTCTGGTTGGGATTGTGTAGAGCATTTAAAGCTGCACTGAAACTGCAGACACAAAGTCATGCAAACAGAAAAGAAATTTGGATTTATTTTATTTATTTATTTTTTAACTGAAGAAGAAAATTTACTAAAATTAACTTCATTAATGACACATGAATCACCTAACCATCTCTCTAGTACATTTTGAAAAGAGAGCTAATTATTTTTTATTAGAACTGCCAGTCATTTTCGAATGTATACAAATTTCCATGACTGCTGTTTGGTATGGCTAAAAACAGTCAGTCGACACAAAAACTATGTCTAGAATTGTCTGAAATTATTCTTTTTAGTCATCAGGTGTGGTTCTGAACCAACCAAGATGCATAATAACCATCCCTCATGGCTTTTAGTGTCTCTAATGCCGAGTTCAGACTGCGTGATTTTAGCCCCGATTTTGACTCGGCGACAGGTTTAGAGAAATCGCCGACAAATGCCTGAAATCACAGGCAAATCGGTGCTCGTGCACGCGAGTGACAATCACACAATATGAACTATCAAAGACGCGATCTGAGAGAATCGCCGATGAGTCGCCGATGCCCGGGAGATATTTGGCGTGCTGAATATCTGGAGCTGTCGGTGATTCAAATCATGCCATGTGAAATGAGTTTTGACTGAAAATAACATCGCCAATGAGCCAATGAGAAAGCAGCATTCACTAGTGTGGGTATCTGCAGGAGGTTGACAGAGAAGTTAAAAGCGCTCATTTTCAGTTTATTCAGACACAAGAAATAGGGGGAAAATTAGTGTAAATTTGGCATGAGCTCCCATGTCTGTTTGACTTGTCATGTGAGCAATATAACAACCTAACCCGGTAAAAAATATAAAAGTTGAGGAGAAATTGCTAATTCCCTTCAAAGCCAGGTGAGCTTTCTCGTTATGTAGTTAATATTTAAAGATATACTACGTGTTTTTGGATGCGAGACGTAGTTTGGACAAAGTTGTCGGCGATTCTTCCTATTTTGAAGTCATGCAGTGTGAAACCCCCTGTCGTTGATCCATCTTGCAGTGTAAACAAAGCTGCGACGAAACGCTAGCCCAGATAGTCATGCAGTGTAAAAAACATCTGTGACACGACTACTTTGATAATCATGCAGTCTGAACTCAGCATAATACCAGTTTGGCATCTATGGCCCTGTTCACACCTGGTACTGAAATGGATTATGTGCATTTTTAAAATTTATTGTCATTTTGCCGTTTCCATTAAGCATTTTTATTATGTGGTATTCTAAAATGCACATAAATATTGCTGGACGAAAACATCTACTGCTAGTGTGTTTACAGGTTGATAGTGCTTAGATGTGTGATGGCTTTACACACAAAATTTCTATTTAAGGTTTGTTCTCGCTATGTTCTGTTGTTTTACAGTATATTTATGTTTTGTTAGAATATTGCCCCGTGGACCTGCTACACACAACATTTAGCATTGCTTACATGTAGTAGAGTGAAAATAAAGCTTGATTGAACTGACTTTGAATTTTAGTAAAATGTTTTTTTTTTTTTTTTTTTTTTATTGGAAGAACTGGACCCTTGATTGAAAATCTATTTGAAAATCAGCTATAAGAATATTTCACCCACTGTAGCAGTATTGAAATGTTAAAACTATTTTCAAATGAGTCATTGCTGCAGGACAGAAGAGAGAAGATGAGTTGCAGAGTGACAGGGTGAAGACAATGTGTGCCCTGTGTGGGGCTGAGAGGTTTGCGAGTGTGGCACGGCGTGCAAGAATTAGCTCCTCTACTCACAGCTGCTGTAAATATTTTCCAAAGCATTGGCAAGAAAGCGGCAACTGCAGAGCAGAGAGATCTCACTAACACCATGATGCCGCTCAGTGAGGGTTTTTATGGCAGCGGGGCAAACAAAGCACGATGTCCTGGGATGCCCTCCTGAGGCTGGCACGATCTTGTCAAGATTTCGCTCTCTCAGACACACAGAGGTGTTTATGCTAGGCAACACTCCTGACTCATGCACTGGGAGACAAATTGGACAGCAGGAGCTGAATGCTGAGAGACGGCACATTATGAACTCAAGAGTCTGCACTTCGACAGACTGACACAAAACAGACTGAAAACAGATCCTGAATTTATGCTGTGACAGTTATACCAGCTCTCAGTCGATCTTAAAGGGACAGCACACTTGATAAGGAAAATTAGCTAGTTATCTACCCTCAGGCCATGCAATATGTAGATCAATTTTATTGTTCAGCAAAACATCTAAGAAAATCTTAAGAGGACACTGGGATTCTTGATGATTCATAACATGCCTGATAACATTTGTGCAAAGTGACAATTATGTTTAAGCTTGATTAAAAGCAATAATATTTTAAACTTTATTTAATTTCTTGCACAAGTTAATGTTTTGGAGTCATACAATTTCAATGAATCATCATAAATCCAAGGGTTTTTTGCCAGTATATGTTGTTGTTTTTGTTGTTTTATCAATCACTCAGGAGCCCAGTTTAAGCTGGAATCCTTTTTTATTGTTCAGCTGAAGAAGAAAAAAAATGCTGCAAATTTTTATTCACAGTTTTTCAACTATGCTAATAGAAAGCAAGCTAAAACCTGTGAAATCGCAACACGTGACTGCATCAGACCAATCGGAGATCAAAACATGACCTCTCTGGACAGAAATTTAACATATGGACCAATAGCTTGCTTTTTAAATGTCTAATCATCTTGTTTAATCCTGCCGCTTTTCGCAGTGCCATACGACTGAAATTCACATGATCAATCTCTAGTGTGACCGCAGCATAATTTTTAGATTCTGGCTGGTCTAGAGGATTGCATTATCAGCTAGTTTACGTGATTTGGATCGGGTAAACCATAATTAAGCCAGTATGTGCAGGTAATTGTCCAGGGCTGGCAAAAATTAAGCTAGCATGATCCAAAATTGGTTATCTTGGCTCGTGAGTTAGTGATGAGATAATTTCGGTAACACTTTATTTTGATGGTCCATTTCAGTATAAGTAGACTGTCTACTTAATATCTGTTGATACTGACATTCAACAGACATTTAACTGACTATAAGGAACTTTGCAAGTACATGTCAACTTACACTAACCCTAACCCCAACAGTCTACTTATAATCTAATGAGAATTAGTTGCAATGTAACTTAAATTCAACAAACGGACCATCAAAATAAAGTGTGACCATAATTTCTGTCAATTACAATACAAACTGAAGATATTCGGTGAAATTGAAGATAGATAGATAGATAAATAGATGGATAGATGGATAGATAATAGTATTCGGAATCTGAGCAGATCTAGGGTTACGGTGTCCTAAATATTCAATATGGGTCTTTCCAACGGCCTTTCCTTCTATCTCACGGCAATTCGTAACTTTTGATTTCGTATGATCTAATTTAAACAATTTAGTACGATTTGCTCATCACCCAATGACGGTTGGGTTCAGGAGTGGGGTTGGGTGCCACGCCTCCTTTTTTAAATCGTACATTTTCGTACGACTGAACTCGTATGAATTTGTGCGAATTAGCCACTAAACTGGCAAAACGTAAAATGCTTATGCTTTCTTGTGAGATCAGGCTGGTCTTTTATTCAGTATTGCAGTACTGCACCACTTTAACCATTAAATGTGCGGAACAATTTGAAACTTTAACTTTAATATACCTTTTTATGGCATTTTATCAGTTTTACAAATCAATTTAAATTCTTTAACCCCAATGTAGACCTGGTATTCTACAATGTTTCAGTTGATGCACGAATAAAACTTCACTAGACATTATATAGCATACCACCCACTCAATAATGCTGTTTTATTTACTTCAATAAGAAACTTGTAACTCAACTGACATCCATTACTTTGTGATATTCGGATAATAAAAATGCACTTTTGATACTCTATAAGATGGGTTTAAAAATCACCGTATAGAGTCCTCAATTTAAATATCAGCAAGTGAATGCAATCATTGCATCTTCTTTACTACTAGATTGCTATATCGCAAAGTAAAAACATGAATGAATCTCCCACATCTAATGTGTATAAAACCATGGGAAATCATCAGCACTTTGTAAACAATACACCACACAGCCTTACATTTTTGCTATTCGTCCAGTGCTTAACCTTTTTGATTCAACTGATAGTCTATTGTGACAGAATCTTCATAAATAAAGAGCTTATGCTTGTTTTTGTACACAAGAATATATATATATATATATATATATATATATATAACATTCCCAAATAGGGTCACAAACAGCACCAGGTCTATTTGCTCAAGCATAAACATTAAAGATGCACTAAGAAGTCCAGCCCCAGAGAAACATTATACCACCCTTCCTCTCACACTCACTCTCCTTCCTCCATTTTCTATCACTCCACCTCTAACAAGCTTCATAAATATACATCAGCTCTGTTATTTGGACAACTTGGCAGAGCGAGTGGTGCTTTAACTGTCAGGGAGTAACAAGCGCTCCCTTCAGGAGCATTTCCCCGCTTCATTACCTACATGGCTGGCACGCAGCATCACACCGGGCCACATGTCAATCACTAGACAAAGAAGTGGGCAAGTCGACCCACCGTCACAGACACCTAAAACACCCTTCTGTTTATGGAGGAAACATTACACCTTTGAGACATGAAGCAAATATACAGGAGACATGGGTAAAATGGGAGCGATTTATAATTTGGTTTGAATTAGAGAACTGGCTGGTGTGAGGATGGATATTACACAACAGTAGAAAAGCGTCAGTTGTTGGAGAACCGGTTATATTGTTAATACTGTAAGAACATCCATGTTGCTTTTTAAATACTTTTATAATGATTTTAGTGTTTTTAATTAATTTATGAAAAAAAGTTGTGCAAATTTAAGTAAATTATTAACAGTTTTTAAACAGCATGTACAATATCGTCGAGGCTGCACAATTATAAATGCATGAAGGTATAAATAAATGCATAAACATATCAAATGAATGGCTGAATCAATTAATTAGTGATATTAAAACTTATTAAATAATCTAAAACTAATCCAATTATGACATTTTTTGAGTATTTGTACAGCACTGTAAAATACAGTACAAAGATACACAAAAAAAATTAGAAGGGTTTCGCTATTTACGATGACAACTTATATTTTGATGGCCAGGTTGACATTTGCATGGAATTGCCCATATATATATTTTTTTAAATGAGAAAAAAAAAGTGTTATGGATGTGACGAAAAAAGTAAAAGTTTACAGTATACAACATACTTTGTAAAAATTCTGTAAATTAAAATGCACAACACAAAAGAAACAATGCTAATCATTTGGCCCACTATAGAACCAACATTATTTATTTGTTTATTTATTTATTTAATTTCATTTATTACATTTTTACATTTATTAGGAAAAAGCTTCGTTATGCATGTGACATCTCACCGTTATGGATGGGACGGATGTGAAATTGGCACTTGTGTGACTTTGGTCTAAATATGATTGTTTAAAAACATTGACAGAGTACTGTAAAATGTTTGCTTGCACAAAAAACGTTAAAAAAGGTTTCACAATTTTTATGATATTTGCATGGAATTGCTCAAATGTATAAAATGCACAAAAAGTCATTTATTTACTTATTAATTCAATCATTTTCTTTGCCTTTGTCTCTATTACAGAGATTGCCACAGCGGAATGAACCATCAACTATTCCAACATGTTTTATGCAGCGGATGCTCTTCCAGCTGCAAGCCAGTTCTGGGAAACACCCATACACATACACACAGCAAATAAATCATTGTAGAAATATATTGTAAAGTAACTATGGAACTGAAATATCAACAAGGAGGCACTACTGTACTGTTATGTAATAAGCATAATATTTGGAGGCTGAATGTCAATCACTTATGTGATGCAAAAATGTGATACTCATTCTCTGAAATATGAGTAATGAGATAATACAGGCATTAGATCTGCTCAATTAATGACAAAGTAAAACCAGTAAAGTGTTTCTATTTCTCAAATTTAATACACATTGAACTTAAGTTTTCGCTTTCTTCTGTAAGCAATTCATGACATGTTTTCCAACTAAATAAAAATATTGTCACTTACAGCATTCCCCCAAGTTTTCAGATGCACTTATAATCATTTTTAGATAATACAATACAAATGCTTTAAGATTGGAAGAGTTAAAAAAATATGTTATCTAGGACAGAGGTGCCCAAACCTTTTTTTCATATATACAAGATTTGAATGTTGCGTCAATTGTGTGCGGTAATGAACTTCATTCAAGATTTGGCAACTTGACAAATATGAACAAAAGTGCTTTTTTTTAACTGTATAGGGGCGTACAAATTACATGAGTTTCCCGGGAGAAATAACAAACCAGGAGGGTGGCGGGAGATGGATGTGAATTACAAGAGACTCCCGGGAAAAACGGAAGTGTTGGCAGGAATGCAAGTCAAGCAGAATCTGCCTTTGACTTAATTTGCTCACCAAGGTCTCTGGATTGTTGGGTGACAGTATGTACAATTAAACAAAATCTGGTGCATTTACACAATCATTTAATTGAAACATTTAATTTCAGTTAACATTTAACAATAATAATAATAAATGTAAAAAAAAAACATTAAATTTGACAATCTCGAAACCATCCCCGTCATTTTCCCTCTCTTCTCAGGCAGGATGGCAGGCCAAATCAAAGATGACCAAGGGATAACTTTGTCCCCCGGGCGCTAGTTTGAGTATCTCTATTCTAGGGTAATAACCATGATTATCAAGCAGAACAAATACAAAAACGTTATTCTGACCATATTTTTGTTATTCTGACCAACAACAACACAAAGAAGCATTTGTATTGTCTGTCAAATCTCATACTCCATGTAAAATCCAGAGAAACACTGTACTTAAATAATCCATCACGCATCCTGC
The DNA here is from genome assembly GCA_903798035.1 of Danio albolineatus. Classification (NCBI taxonomy): domain Eukaryota; kingdom Metazoa; phylum Chordata; class Actinopteri; order Cypriniformes; family Danionidae; genus Danio; species Danio albolineatus. The sequence goes on from CAIGQQ010000001.1 coordinate 18,186,085, forward strand.
TTTCCACCAGCATCGTCTATTAAAAAGTGTGTGTTGATATACCACCAACGTTGATATAGTTTTAAGCGTGTCAGCTAAAGAGCAGTTATTATCCAGCAATAAATACACAATGGACACCTTACACCAACATTACCCCACTGACATGCTAATTACTTGATTAGCCTTACTAATAATTAGCTAAGGATCATCTCTACGCCATGACCCCTATTTTTAAATGCAAATGAGTCTACTTTATGTGATCGTTACAGCTGCCAGAACAGTGTTTTACAGCACCGTTGAATAACCGTAACACCCAGTGTGCGCGGGGTTAAACACCATAGATGTCTGAGATCAACTAACCTTTAGTTAACCTGTGAGAGCGCAGTTATTGAATCCACGCACTCTCCCCATAACCACATCTATGCCCTCCGTTCTGTCCTTTACAAGTGATGTAATTAAATTCTCTCTTGCCCCACCAACTCAACCCAGAGGGGGTCAGGCAGACAGACACGCACGGAGACAGGCACAAACACACATACACACAAGTTAAGCACTTCCACGCAATACACATGCTAACAGCTTCTATCATTCATTGTGGATGCATATAGGTCAGTATTTAGAGCATCTGGGGTCAAGGTAGACATATGGTGACCACTAAACACACACATACAACCACGCACACATAAAAACCACAAGCAAATGGGAAATAAAGTATGTGATTTAAAAGCTTGAAATGAGTAATATTAACCAACTGGGTAATTTAAGAAGTTAGATAAAACATGAACAGAAAAAAATATTCTCTTTGCATATTTGAATATTTACAAAGAAAAAAATATAACAAACGTGTGAAAAAAAATACAAAAGACACCTGTGAGGATAACATATATTCATTCATTCATTTTCTTGTCGGCTTAGTCCCTTTATTAATCCGGGGTCGCCACAGCGGAATGAACCGCCAACTTATCCAGCATTTGTTTTACGCAGCGGATGCCCTTCCAGCCACAACCCAACTCTGGGAAACACATCCATACATTCTCATTCACACACATACACTATGGACAATTTAGCTTACCCAATTCACCTGTACCGCATGTCTTTGGACTGTGGGGGAAACCGGAGCACCCGGAGGAAACCCACGCAACCACGGGGAGAACATGCAAACTCCACACAGAAATGCCAACTGGCCCAGCTGGGGATCGAACCAGCGACCTTCTTGCTGTGAGGCGAACGTGCTACTCACTACGCCACCGTGGCGCCCCAGGATAACATCTATTATGAATAATAATTAGGGCTGAGCAGTTAATTGAGAAGTAATCTAAATCAACATTGAGCGTCTATTATCAATAAAATTTTAATTATTTCAATTACTTTCCCTACCGCGTGTGGAGTCACGTGACCCCGCTCTGTTTATACTTCTGCATCAAGCGCACGCGTATGGTCCAGCACAGCCTTCATGCGTTCTATACCCCTCTCCGTGGCAGAGTTTGAGCTAATTGTACATTAAGGTAGCGTTCGGAAAAAACAAAACAGCCATGAAGAAACCCGACACAGAAGAGCATAAAACTGCCAGCTATAGCGTTTAAGTTTTACTTACTTTGCATTGCATTGACGATGCTTGTAAGCTGCGCCAGAGATGCCTTAAGACGGCAAATTCTTATCTACTGTACATTAAAATATTTGTTTACAGAAGATGCAAAATTTGCACTATTGTATTATAATGTTATAAAATAAAAGAATTTACAGGATATACAAGAGTTACTTTATTTAGAAAAGATACATATTTTCTACTTTAAATATGAAAAAACATAAAAAATATTTTATTTTGTTTCCAAAAGCGCAAGTTATTTATTTAAAAAAATAGTGACTGTTGTTTTTAGGCATTGTGTGTTTTAATTTCAGTTGTTCATCATTGATGTTCAATAAATAGTCATAGATAGTTGATAGTGTGTGCTTCCTTTTATTATTTTAAAATCAAGTATTGCACCCTTCATTCAAAAATCTCTCACTTGTAATATGCAAGCATATTTACTGTACAAAACTTGTCCGTGAACTTTGAGGACAAAAAAATAAAATAAATATACAAAATAATCGGTTATTAATAGAGTTAAAATGTTTAATTGATTGAGATTTTAATTTTAGGCCAAAATGCTCAGCTCTAATAACAATTATTAACATAATTAAGTATAATTATAACCACAAAACCAAAACAAGCATCTCTGGAAAGACTAAATTTGGTGTAAAATAAACATTAAAATAAAATGGAAAAGAAAAAGTATAAAAAACACCTAGCCTTTCCAATGAACTTCATAAATATTCAAGTTGATATAAAATCCCCATAAGGAATGGACCGAAACATTATTGACCTCAACCTGAAATAAGCCTAATATGACTGAAGAGAGCAAATGAATGATTTTATGGGAGAAACACACTAACATAAAAGAGCTCGTAGAGGGTGAGAATGCCACAGAGCAGCAGCTGTGCGTTTCATATCGCCGCTGTGGCTATTTTATTATAACAAACCAAAAAGATGGCTTTATTCTCTCTGACATAACAGCCCAGTTTCAGTCCAATACACAATGAAGTCAGCCTCTTTCTACTACTGTGGCTTTTTCGTTCATCTATTAAATTGTCAAAGTAAGAGAGAAGTTACAAGACATGAAAAAAATAAATATATCACAGCGCGCCTAAGACAGTGAAATATAAAGCTATGGGGATATGGATTTGAAGAAAGCATGAGCAAGGGACAGAGAAGATTTGTCCCTGCTGAGTGTGAACTCAGACACATGTCTGGTAGTTACTGTAACACAAGCATGGCTGGTTAAAGTCAAACTTGAACAAGGGCCATACTGCCACTTCAAAACGATGAGAAATAATATTTGATTGCTCTGATTTCAGAATGCCAAGACATACATATTGTGCCAAATAATGCAAGTTGTTGAAGCACCAATCATTATTACAGTTTTATTAGATAAATACATGAATTAACCGCGCATTATTTACAGTGTGTAAACCAACTAGTTCACAGACATTATATTATTAATGCTAATATTTTTTATTACATTACATCATCATTGCATTGAAGGCTAGAAATAACAGGCATAAAACACTTTTTTGCTTGAAAGTCAAAGCCAAAAAACAACAGGGGTGAACACATGCAAAAAATATATATGTAACGCCATTTGTGTTTATAGATTTCAATAACCACTATTTAAACCTCTCACAGAGTCACACGAGCAACTCCAAATGGTGACTGTCTTGTTCTAAAGTGTTAGACCTCTTTTGTTCAATCTGTTTTCTCTGTTAAGGGAACCAAATTGTGGAATGATTTAACTGTTAGCCTAAAATTAGAAAGTAATATTAATGTTTACAGTAGTCTACTTAAAGTGATTAAAAAAACATTTACACAAATAGTTTACTATTAGTTTGTTGATCATGCCGACTTTGCTATTCTATGTAAAGAATTAATAACGAATTGTAATGTTTATGTGTTTATAATGTGTCTTAATGTTCATAATAGTGTATATCATCACCTTAGAATTATAAGGTTCTATCTGCGTTCTGAATGATTTTAAGATATTGAGCTTCAAAATTTTTGCAGTCCATAGCAAACAGTATGCGAGTAACATTTTTTTAAAATAAAAAGTCTTAAAATGTAAACAACTTATATATATATGTGTATAATGTAAATAAGTTGTCAATTAATAAGAATATGTCAATGTCACGGATTGGTCAGGCTCTCACGATCCCCACTCACGAAGATCAC
>CAIGQQ010000001.1:18201944-18217078 GCA_903798035.1 Danio albolineatus
ACACACACACACACACACACACACACACACACACACACACACACACAGCACTCTCTCACCTAATTTAGCCCAGGGATGACAGCACGTCAGTCTGCAAGATTTGAAAAAGGAAAGACAGTGGTGAGAGAGAGAGAGAGATGGAGAGAGAAAGAAAGAAAGAGAGAAAGGGGGAGAGAGACAGAGAGATCTAACTGCAGGTCAACAGACAGACATACTGGTCCTATTATTGAAGGACAGGGAGGAAAGGGATAGTTTACCCAAAATTGAGAATTTGTTCAAATCGGTCAATAAATTTGTTTGAATTGTAATCTTTTTTAGTCGTATTTATAAATCTGATTTATAAAATTTAAAGTCAATGATTATGTGAAGTACTTAAATCAGTTAATAATGATCAAGCTATCGTGTAAACCAGTGGTCCTCAACCACCAGGCCAAGATCAATTGGTACCGGGCTGCACAAGAAATCATCAATTGTTTACATTTATTTAGAATCTGAGTCAGAATTATCTTTTATTCTAATTTTTGTTTATTTTGAAAAATGACCGTATTCTCTCACTTACATCTTGGTCACTTGAGCGCCCAAATTTAACCCACAAGTAGAAAAATGAGCAAGAAACTGATGTCTTTGGAAAGTTTCTTTGAAAAGGGGAAAAGCCCAGTGAAGACCCCTTGATCTGCCATGGAATGGATCCGCAACCCATTTGTCAACAAATCAGGTGAATGTGGTCTGTGCAAGATCAACTGTTGGAGATCACAAATGACAGCAGCCTTTTTGGGGTCGTTCGCATATTGAGTCTTTTCTAGAGTTTGCACAACTTCGTTATTTCCAATGGGGGTGCAGCGACGTGATTGCCGTAAGCACATAGCAAGTCATGTGACAGGATCTGACCAATCAGCTTCAGCTTGTATGGAATATATACATTTCGTTAGACTCCGACAAACACAGAACACCCAAATACTGCAGTACTTTTTAATTTCCTCTATAGGCAAAACTTGTATTACAGTGACAGCAATGGTTTGTCAGCTTGTCCTTAGAAAACGGTATATGGTAATCTAGCAACCTACGAACACCCCTGCTCACCCCGGTCTGCGGTAAAATTGTCAAGCATTGACCAGTCTGTAGTGATAAAAAGATTGGGGACCACTGGTGTAAACCACCAAAAGACTCTAAATAAAGAGCACAATGTTTAAAGAGTAATTTTTTCTGATTTTTTTAAATCGATCATTTACACTTAAAAATTCTTCAACACCTTACATTTGAACTCTGGATTAAGAAGTTGGAAAGGGAGAGAGAGACAAAGTAAAAGGCAATGCAAAAGAGCAGGGGGAGAGTTTTGTAGGAGAAGTGGTTATGGAAAAAAAAGTCAATACTTTATTTAGGTGAGCATGCAGAAATTCTAGAGGAAACGATATGAGACAAGATGAATAAATAAGCTGAGCTGAGGAAAAAAATGCTCAGAAATAAGGAAGAACCACGAGTCAAAATAAACACTGAAGCACTAGAGTGGAGACAACACAAAGCAATAAATGAAAAACATATAAAAAAAGGACAAGGACAGGGATGTCAGGCTTAAACAGACCCTTCTTCAGTACACACAGCCGCCATGACCTAATCAAAGCCTCTTAAAATAGCTGCACTATTATTCTGCAACCTTTTCTCTCACAAAATCATTTCTCCGGCATGCTAGCTGGCCTACACCACATACAGTACTAACACCTCTACAGTCGACGCTTGCTGGGCACAGCTGATCAATGATACTGATACACAAAGTCTTTCCCTTAAGCACAGAAGGTCACCACAAATAATCTGCCATCGATTATTCTTTAGATCATGCCTGAGCTGTAGGAGGGGTGCAGTAGTGCTAATGTCAGCTGATTAAGGTGTACGGACAAGTCGCATCCAGTTCTGTGCAACTCGATACATGGACAGAGTCAACAACAGCTTCCGACACCCACAGACTTCTAGCAGTGATGCAATATCGTGATAAAGCACATGAGACCAAGAGTAAAAGTGCTATTAGATGAACCACATTATAATGTGATCAGATGGTCTGCTAATGCTAACGTGACACAATGGTCTCCTGGAGGGTTTTCTCTTGTTTACTATTTATCAAAGAAGTACTTATTTGGTGATAGTGCATCACAAGAGTGTGCGCATGCCAATAATTTTAACAAGTTTATTAGTAGTAATGCAAATTAAACAGCTAGTATATGGTTTATGCTAACAAGACATGTGAACAAGTTATCAAAAGTCAGCTTTGGTTTGTTTTTCTGAACACTTTTCTGATAACTATCAAAAAAAATACTGATTTCATGAATGTATCAACACACAAACTGCATTATTACAGAAATAGAAAGTAGTTGTCTTCACTCAATTTGTTGTCGATGCTTCACAAGTTTTACGTCAGAGGAAATCTTCAAAACAAACAGTATCACATTAATCCCCTGGTAACATAAATGCAACCGGTTCGATAGGTACAGCTTTAATTCCATTAAGATGAAAGAAAGCCTGTAATTATGTTCTCTACTTCTGTTTGGAAACTCAGCTTTGATAACACTGATATGGGCAGGGTGTGTCTGCGCTGACACAAACATTCACAAACACATTAAACCCTGCCAGGATGTGTACATTCAGACATGCGCATCTGAAAGTGTGTAGCCTTACAGACAAGCTGACACAGGCAGCAGTGTTACTGATGCAAGGCCAGACCACATGAGGCTTCAACAGCAGGAGAACAGTGAGTTATGAAAGCATACGATAGTTCTACGATTATGGGGCATAAATGACGGGAGCTAGCATGGACCACTTCCACTCTTACTTACAATCACTCTCAAGTATCTCTCAACAAACAAACGCACACCTGAAGGGACCCATTAAAATCCCCACTCCAAAATCTGTCAATAAACCATAAAATATTAAAAGCTTCCTGTCTGTTGCATAGTAAATCTGTGTGCTGGACTAAAAACTTGCATTAAGGCTCTGGAATATGCGACAGATGTGACATCACTGTTCTCAGACCAGTCTGAGCGCTTATCTCAACCACCGACTATAAACTAGCCCTCAGAGAAATTGTCTGGCTCCTCAACACTCTAGGAGTCTCAGTCTAGTGAACGTTTAATGGAGGAAGAGATGTCCACAGAGGAGTGAAGACTTGCCCAATGCATAAGATCCACTCATCCTCAATACACAATCAGATGGATCTTGTAAGGGCTAAGGGTGTGATTCGGTTCGATTCCGATTATCATGTCATTGATTTGTTCGATTTAATATCAAGTTGCATTGATGATGCACTGCATCCTCAATTATCTAGATTACTTCATGTTATTAAATACAAACAGTCAGGTATACTGTATGAACAAACCCTTTCATTTTATCTGCTCAAAGGTGTGCTTTCTGAATATATCAAACATAAATTAAGTGATAACATGTTCAGCATTGTGTTCTGCTGCTCAGTGAGTGGTAGAGATGTACAGTGTGCCCTTAGCAGTGACATAGGGGTCTTGTGCTCTACTGTACCTTCAGTGTCAGCAAAAGACTGATTGTCCCGTGCACAAATCGTCCTCGTCACATACATAGAAAAGACAGAGTTTCTGTGCTTACACGTTTTAAGGATTTCCTTTTGTGACGAAGTTGAATATGTTCATATAACTGGTGAACTACACCGAGCTCTTGTTGCCACAAAATGTTTGTCCTCACCAAAACACATTACTGCACTGAAGGTTTAAGCTACCTTCTCTCTCAAATGCAGATGCCAGAAATCATTCTGTGATGTTCTTTTACTGAACTCCAAACATTTCAAAAGGGGTCCAGGACAACATTAAAAACTGTACAAGTTGTACTTTATACAGTTATAAGACCTCAAACAAGCCTTCCATCAAAATCGCCCTCATCTGCAGACGATCAAAATAAGAAGTAGTGAGGTTTGAGGGAATGGTTAACCACACACAGAAATAATGAGAAGAACTCTTAAAACATCTTAGTTCTCACCACTCTCTCATGTTAACTAGCCCTTTATGCTATTCGACTGGCCCTGACACAAACAATTTACATTAAAGAATTAAACAAAAGACAACAAAGGAAAATAAAGACAAGTAGGAAAGTAGAGAACGGAAAGGAGGAGTATGATAAGAGAACGATAGACTAAAGAAGAACACTGAGGAATCTGGAATAAGCGTGACAATAGAACAAAATAGAAACACAGGGTTTCATGGGGAATAATAAAGGAGGTTTCTTTAGCTTGAATGTTAATATCAAGGTCATGGGCTCTGTGTTTTTGTGGAAAAAGATCATTTGTCCCTTTGATACCTTGACACTTTGTACCTTCAATGCAAGGCAAGTCAATGTGCATTAATGCATGCTGTAAATATACAATGATGGAGAATTAAGTTGAACGCCAAGAAGTGCTTCACCAGAACCTTATAGTTGCTCTCAATCATCAGGTTCCAGTCTAAACATATCTACCCTGCTCATTTTCAGAGATATTTTTCCTCGTAGAGGAGGTATCTTGGAAAAGTTCTTGTCCAAATTCACATTGGCTGAGGATGTACAGGATGCACTTTCTAAAATACATCCATGCTCAAACATCCTCTGTTCAGTGTTCACTGAACCCAAGCCCACCGGTTGTCCAACAGCTCTGCCTTAATGCACCACTACTGTGTGGAACTGGCAGGGTGAAAGCAACTGTGTGGGTTTAAACATACATTCAATCATCACAGGGGGCTTTTTCCTGTGGGGCGGGTAAATAAATGACTGTGATTAAGTGGAGCGCTGTCTCCAGGTGGCCATGGGTGGATTCTGTCGACTCACTACATCATTAAAAGGTGCACATGACTAGTATTGGTACTGGCGTGACACATTTCACCATTCAATAGTTGCCAGGCTTTTGTCCAATTAGTACCCCATCTGACTGGCCTCCTTAGTCCTTTTTCCAACTCTGTAATTTTGCCCACACAGATGTCTTTCTTCTGGTCACCCTAAATCTGCCACAACCTGTGACCAAGCCACCCAGGGATGAAGTACGGGAGGTCTAGCCGGTTTCTTCATGCAGACTTCCTCTTATAAACAAGCAAGGACACTAACAGTAATGAAGTCATAGCCTCAAACTCAGAACCCACATCACACAAATCATTTCTATGCAACTAATGAGTCATATCACAGTAGCGGACATAAAAGAAACATTTGTTGATGAGTCAAAGCCCTTTAGTGAGAATGTGTGTCTGAATGCAGAGAATAACATCTTCCAGTTATGTCATAGAAAAGTAAATGACGGCTCAAAATTTGGAAACGCATTTTACCAATTTACTGCGCAGGAACATTTTGATAAAGAAAAACCAGTAAATTAACCAAAACACATATTACTCATTGTCACAATCAAATCATATCACATGCAAACTAAGACCTGATTATGAAGACATATTATTATAAACACTGTATCATAAATATCTTTGATGTTTAACATATAAAAGTGTGTTCAAAAGTGCCACTATTGAGCTGTGAAGAACCCTTGATCAAAAGAATGAAAGAGTATGTGGACTTCACAATGAACACAATGGCCTGACATGCCATTCAAATGTACATGTGAAGACCTGTTAGAAAATAAATGAATTAGTCATCCATTAATGTTAATCTAACAACCAGATATGCAGCTTCAAAAAATTTGAGAGCACCTCAATGAGTAACTAGACTAACTGACGTGCTTCCACTCCATTTCTTACTTTTGTCCACTTACGGGGGGCACTTCAGACTTTTCAGACTGTCTTTATCATTGTACTCCATTCAGACCATCTCAACCAACTCTTATCTCCCTAGAATGACACACAATCTTAACAACTTCCATTCCTCCCCTTCCTCACCAGCTCTCATAGTCCCTAGTTCTGCATTCTTGTTCGGTTTCTAACTCCCAACTGGTCACCAAGCAGGTCTTAGCAAAACCAGAAGTTAAACATTCACGCAAGTGTTTGAGGTTGGAACTAGACTCTAAACATTGCCCTTATCTCCAAGCAACAATAAAAGCAGTAGTTAAGGTGTTAATTGTTAATTGGAATCTGTTAACAGGGAATGCTGATTAAGAATCAGTTTACAAAGCTGTATCCCTCTTGGTTTAAAGATTTCATGGCTACAGAAAGGTGATATCTTATTTCTTCCACCAAACAAACCCTTCTTCCACACTTCAAATTTAATAAACAAATAAAAAACAATTTGATCATGACTTGAACACACACTTATTTCACACTTATTTAGCAATCCATGCATTAAATCTTTAGCATTTAATGCTATAGACCTGCATTCAAATGTTTACATTTCTGACAAGTCAGCTGGTTTGGATTTTACTTCTTACCAAAGCTAAAAAATGCCATGTACCAAAAAGGGGGCCCCAGGAAGCTATTTTTAAATCATCATGAGATCATGGGTAGCATCCCAAAGAATTTATGAGGTTATGCTGACATACACCAAACTCTCATTCCAGACATTCCTAAAGCCTGACGTAGTCATTGAATGCTGACTAGAGTCAAATACTGTCAAATGAAAAGGAATTCTGTACAACGCACAACTAGTTCATTGTCCTCAGTGTAAACTGACACAGTGACACTGGAGGTGTGATAATAGACGGTCAAGGAAATAACACCATCACTATAGTGTCTTGACTAATTGGATTATTTTCTCACAAGCTCTGCTCTCACATTCTCCTTCCCCCGCACATATACAGTAAAAGACTTTTCCCACCATTCGTACCAGACCGTCTTCTGTGTTGAAGTAAACTGAGTATAAGAGCTCCATTACACTAGTGAATAAAGCAATAGGAGCAGTGTTTTAGTGCACTGTGGCTGAGAGTCAACTCTGCATGCCTCCATGTAAACACAAAATCAAAACTAATCTGATATACTTTGTACACATTTCTATTAGTGAATTTTGATTTATTGCAGTCACTTGATCACCTCAAACTAATTTTTAATTTAGTTTATGTCACCAAGTTAGCTCAAGTTTCAGCTATTGTCTCACATCTGCCTTAAACATTTCAAAAGTGTATAAAACTTTGTCATGCATGCTTCAGATATGAAGCTGTTAATTTGACATCAATGGGCTTTCAAAAAGCAATGTATAGAGTTAAACCATTGTTATTTATTTATTTATTTATTTTAAAGACCAGTTATCCCAGTGAAATAGAATAATGGACTGTTTGAGATGTAGAGTGCAAATAAGTGAAATATAGCAGTGACCAGGACTATGGTGCGTTCTGATCCAAACATCTGTTATTTTGAGACCATTCATTGATCTCTCCCACTGTCTTACAGGAACTAGAGGACACAGCTTGGGATTTCAGATGTCCAGATATGCTGGTCACACGGCTTGCTTGCACACACAGCTCTCGGGGAAGTATTTATAGTAGCTCTCCTGATGGCCCAAAGCCTAATGTCTCATTTCCACAGAGCAGTACAGTTCCGCAGAATACAGTACAGTATGATTCAGTATGGGTAACCCTGATCAGGTTGTGTTTCCATTAGAAATAGTACCCTTACTTGTTAGGCATCATCTATGCAAGAAAGTTGCAATTGACAGCACTTGATAGGCATGTGGTACACTAGAAAGTAGAAATCATCATTATTCTCGCACAAAGTGAAAAGATGTGAACAACAATGGAGGACATACAGCAGATATCATTCTTGCTTGGCCTGCACCTGTTTGTGCTCGGCTTGGCAATGGTTCATTGCTGCGAACCAATATTGTATTATTATGGTGTCATGTTTCGGCTGTGTATTTAATTTTTGTGCTTGCAGTGTTGTTATTCCCCTTTTAACACAAGTGAAAATTCACTGTAAACCAGCAATCTAGTCTAGATTCACAATTTGGGCACATTACTTGTGCTAGATATACTTATCAAACCTCCCACAGATATTTATTTTAGCATTATAAAAATGACCAAATGTTTGTTGTGAAGAGCAGGATAAGACTGAGCTTTAAAAAAAGAAGCAACTTACACTTTGTGGCTCAATTTTCAGGGCTCAAGTATAAGAAGATGCAGAAATTTTAATCTAGAACAAAAGGAGAACAGGTCTGCAAAACAGACTGCTGGAATTGTGAGACATTTTGCCTTTCTCAAAGACACTGTGCTATTCAGCAGGCTGAGACGGGGGAGGAACAAATCACACATATCAGCCAGCCTTCCCATCCAGATCTCTCCCTCCTTCAGCGGGAGGACCGAGATTTCTGCTGGGAACCGAGTCTACAGTGTTCCCATTGTAAGAGCCAGTCACCCACATGTGATTGAGGGAGAAACTTGACACAAATGCTCCCATTTTTTCAGGAACGTGGAAAGAAAAGAATGATGGGGATGTGGGGGGTAGACGGATGCGGCGTCATCACTGGATAAAACCTCTGAACCCCGAGTGGGAGGGAGCAGGACAGGGTACGAGAGGAATTGTGGGAAAAGAGACTGGTGTTTAAGGCAACAAGGGGACAATAACCAACATCCTTCTCAGCAGCTGGATTTAGACAGAGCATGATAACATCTTTTCTGATCTGTGGGATAGTTGGAACAGAAAACTACTGATGTGTATACACATAAATAAGTTCTGAAGTGTAAAAAAGCCTAAGCATTTGAAACCCAAAAGTTAACCTAACAATTGGTTGGAAACTGCATTACGCACATGGAGATGCATTTAGATATTTCCCCCAACGTGGGCCTCCAGGAAAATCAATGAAACGCCAGGAAGCGGTGCTGATTAGATTCCGCGATTCAGCGGTGTGCGTGAGCCTTTCATCATGTTTACTCCTACTCACTTCCACCTAAACACGTGTAACTGTACTTTTTAATCAGCTAATACAGTGTGCCAATGAATGCTTCAATGAGAGCTTTTGAAACGTTACACACTTCTTACAATCGTCCTTGAAGTACAGAAACAGTAAACAAAAATGAAACAAAATAAACACAAAAACATCCAGTAAACTGTACCGTAACAGCTGGCACGGTGCCCTACATGCTAACATTTTATGCAGTACATTCACTCTCTGCAATTTAGTTTCATACAAGAACACAAATGCATAACAAGATAAATAAGATCTCAATAAGATTGTGTTTAATTAAACTTACATCAAAAATACACAGAGATGAATGTGCTTGAATCTTGATGTATACACATACATATCTTTTCCTACGTCATCAAAAACAAAAAAAAAGCAACGTTTCTAGCGTACTTAACACAAAACCAATTTCCTCACAATGGCATTCATATATTTACAATTCAACAAGTCAAAATGAAACTGATCTCAAAACAGCCAACACTGACTTCCTGGTAAATGTCAGTGGCAGGGAAGCACGGAGGGAAACCCCATTTCCTTCGCAACGTTAACAGTATGTTGAACCTTAAACATGAGTGCCCTTCACTCCAGACTCACAACCTGAGGTGTGATGCACAACAAATTTACTGAAAACCACAGACTAATTCAAGCCATGTCAACAAAACAGGGATCAACTTTGTCCTATAATAGCCCCTACCCCCTTCTAAGAGGGACTACAAGAGGCGCAAATAGGCTACTATGCATTTCAGTAACTAGATTAACATTTGAAACTAGCTCAATGTCCCAGTGTGCTTCGGGGACAGCAATGTGTTGAGGCACAATAACATTTCAATACAACATGTAGGGGGAGGGTACTACAGGAAATGGTGTGCTTCTCCCAAATTACAGGCAATGGCTATAGATAACGTCAGACTGTATTTAAATATCCAGGTTAAGCACAGATTTCATTCATGTTCAAGTGACTCAGACACTTTCACTGACAGGAAACAGTGACTGTAAAAGAACATCTGAAAACATGAGGGGGAAAAACACAGTTCATCAATGCTCAGAATTAATCATCATCCTCTGCTCTCGCCTTTTAACAGTAGCGAGGGGTCATGAAAGACAAAAAAAGGGGGAAAAGATCAGAATGAGATGTTTTGTTGTTATGAAATTACCTTGCAGTTACAGAGAAATGACTCTGGCGAAACTAGATTTTGCCATTTTCCACTAAAAACATGATTGGTCTCTGCCTCTGCGAGTTGCAATCTTAAAGCTGGGGTGTTGTTATGTTGTTATGTGGTTGTTTGGGTATTTTTTTTAGGCATGCTGCTGTTGTTGTGAAGGCTGGTTTATACTTCTGTGTCGAGCGATCGCAGTGAGCCACAGCGCATGCCTTCCGCATAACCATGTATTTATACTTCTGTGTGCGATTTTGTTGCTCTGCAATAACACTTCTGAAGTGCTAGCTGGCAGCAGATTGTTATGTTTCTCTGTATCAAGTTTCTTCTGGGGTGTTTTGTTTTTTCTAAAAGCTACCTTAATGTACAAGTAGCTAAAACACGCTCATTCAGAGGCGAGAGACGTGCAACAACAACAACCATAAGGTAAACACAAAACAAAAGTTTCCATCAGTAGCTCCTTCAGGGGATTTTATACTTGCAAACACTCACTCCATCAAGCTCGTGGCTCTCACATCCAGCCACGCTCATCAGTGCTATCAAACCGACCAATCACAGAGCTTGCACTATGCATCGTGACGTGTAGTTACATTTTTTGAGTTGCATCGCATCAGCCACGACAAGGGTTATGCGACAACACAAAGGCTCCTCCGGACCATACGCGTGAGCTTGACACAGAAGTATAAATCAGCCTTAAGGGTGTTAATATGAGATTATTTCAATCACATCCAAAGACCTTGCCTTCAAGTCTCTAGATGTGTGTCAGTAGGTTAATAATCTCTACAATGTTCCTGTTATTTATTTATAAAAGCTAATTGTCACATCAAGCTTTCAGCTTATGTAAAATCATCATCCGCTCACTCATTCTACACACGCACAAACAGAGCCTTTGATTTGGGAGCATTTAAAGCTTCCGTCAGCCCAGTGTGAAGATAAGTGTTTTTACTGGAGTCAAATGAACTGAATGAACAATGTTTACGGCTGTTTAAAGACATTTTCAACAATGGCAGATGGTTTGGCACAGGGCAAAAGTGTTGAGTGTCAAAAAAGAGAGGAGACAAAGCAGGAATGCAAAATTGATTTGTAAGTCACTGAAAGAGAGGCCAACAGACATTTTTTGCAAATATGAAAATTGGCAGGAATTTCAAAGTTTGCTGCGGCAACTGAAAATAAGATGCTGAAAATGGCACAGCGTCAAACATTTCTTTAATTCTTGTCAGATAAAGAACAGTACATGCTGGAAGGGAGATTTATTCTAATTGTGACAATTAAGGCCTATGGGCCAAAACACTGTGTTCTTAGACTGAGCTCCTGTGCATTTATCTTTTTCTTCCAAATTTAAATAACATACTTCACAGTATAGACCATTTTGAGAAATGTAAACAAAACCAATGGTCCGAATGTATTTCCTGTTTAACATTTTATTTCTATAGCTTCCTAGAATCCAAAAAGAGCCATATATTGATAAATAATGCTATGATAGCTGTTTCTAACTCTAAGTTATGATTAAATTGTCTCTTGTTACGGTTATAACATAGTTTGATAACAAGCAGGAAATGGGTCAATGACATGACCACATTGAAATGGTCTATATCCAGAAAACAGGTTTTAGTATTAACAGCGCACATCACTAAACAATCAACACTGTAGTCAACTGAACTCATGCAGTTTCAAGTTTAACTCTTTAAGTGGTGTCCGTTTGTTATCTCTAAAATAAATATTTTATTTTGCAAACTGCATATAAAAATGTGTTAAAACAAAATTGAAAATCCCAGTTGACATTTTCTGGTTCATTGGAAATTGAAAAGTTAAGGCCATTTGCATTATGTGATAAAGTATTTTGGGCAGCACGCTCTGGTTTCATAGAGCAAACAATATTAGAAAATTTGCATATTTTGTGTTGCATGAGTGCTGTACATTACAAATTTAGCAATGCTAGGAGTGTCTTTGTGTGCTAATTCCAGAGAATATTAGTGGCCAACTAAAAGCAGGACAATACCCCCCTACAGAACCCCATTAGAAAGAGGGACGGGCATCATACCCATCAAATGTACTTTGTTCTTGTAGCGTAGTGCCAACCAATCAGTGGCTATTGAAAGGCAGCAAGCGACAACAGACTTGACAAGGCATCTACATAGCTCCACCTACCTCTCTCCTCCTCCCACACCCCAACAACAGCAGCATGCTGCTCGCTTTCACAGCCATTCATTTGCTCACTCGCACACTCCTTGCTGTGCGAATGGTTAACTCTTTCCCTGCGCAAGACACAGCGGCGACTCTTCTTAATCTCACAGAGCTGTATGTTTACACACAGGAGGTAACCAGCCATGTGGCCACAAAAATGTTCAGAAGGGAAACTGAGAGACTAAATGGCTCCTAACGCACATAATCAACACACACACGCAGCCTCCTGGCCGTCTGGCTAATGTGGCAGCAGCCGCAGGAGGTCAGACTGGCTTATGCAGGAAGAAAAAAAACATTCCCTCTCTTGGTTATCAACTGAACAAGCTCTGAATTTTCAGTCAATACTTTTAAAAAGGTGCTTGAATTACACCAAAAGTGTTTGTTAAAAGGAGAGTTCATTTACTCAACCTTAGGCCATCCAAAATGTGTGTAAAGTATTTTTTTTCACAAAAAAAAAGTGTTTAGCTGAAACCATAATCCTTTGTGATTCCTAAAATCCAGGCCATTAGCTTCCAGCACATTGGGAGTCAAAACAAAATGAAAACTTAAAAGCAAAACAAGCAGTCCTGAAAGAATGCGAGTATTTAGCCTAAGCACTGCTCAAAAGAAGAAGACAATAACAAACATTTGGATGGGCTAAGGGTAAGTAAATAACAACAAATATTTTTTTGGTTAACTACTTAATTATTAACTGTATAATTGTATATGTCAGAATGACTGGTCACACAACATTATACTAGTATGCAATTCTCATTTTATTTATTACTTCAACAATAGTTCTGATATTAGAGGTGTCATTAAAAAATAAAAAAGTAATTAAAGCACCATAATTTTCCCATCTGCTACATGTCTAGAATTTTTTAAACACACTTTTAAGTAGATGTCAAATTAGGGTAAAATGAAGCCAAAACCTGCGTAATTATACAGGCTAAAGTCACCTAGTCATTTCGACAGCCCATCGACTAGTCACTTTGGGAAATATGTCATTTTGCACATCCCTAGTAAATACGCACACCGTTCTAAAAAAAGGAAAAATATTACTTCTACAGCGTTGGACATGGACCAATGTATCATTCTGCAGAAGTGTGGGTTAGGGTGGAGTGATGGGCCTGTCATCATGGTTGTTATCGCTTCAGGCTCTGTATTCTCCTTCCTCTATTTCTCTTTCTCTTGGTGAGCTGCAACAAAGAAAGCCCCCCGCGCCCCCTATGAGCAGGGGAGAGGTGTTAACAGCAGCCTGACAAGAAGAGAGCTTTTCAGAGGCCATCTTAAATTCAGCGCTGACTACAGACAGCAACTATTTGTATCCCTAATTCCTTTATCATGTGGATCCTAGTACTTCAGTTCACACCAACGCACTATTCTTTCCTCTTTTTGTGTGTAATACGGAGTCTCCCCACACATTTTTTTTCCTCAGGAAATAGTTTATGGCACAGCTGTGCATCAGTGCTTCTGATTTTTTTGGAAGGGCCTTGGATAGGACAAACTTACAGTACAACCTTATAGTCCCGTTAGGAGTAAACACACACACTCACTCAAGCCAAGAACGTCAATTTGGTTTTCCGGCTCATGGAAATTAAAGAAAATCTATTGTATTTTGTGTAGTTTACAGCGGTTAAACCTTGTACTCTTATACATGGAGCAATTGGAGTTTATACAGGCAGTGTAAGCTTGAAAGTCCTAATCGTATTTCCTCTTGTCGTTTCTTCAGTATTCCAATAACGAGATAAAATACAATACAAAGGTACATTTCAGATAAACCCATTTTTTCAACCAAAATCTTGGTACTTTCCATCCAATTAATATGATCTGCCCAGATAATTGATCCCTTGCCTTTACCAACGATGCCTAAAAAGGGACAGTGCTCAATATCCATGATGTTAACCACGGTAGTTTCCATCATAACAGGTTTAGCTTGACGATTCTAACTGGACGTTTGCGGTTATAGAGCAGAAGCGTGATTGAAGCTCTCACATTACAGGATGTCTCTACACAGTCATGCACGGATGACCTGACTGTTAAGCCGCCCCACCTGCGAATGCAGATCCCACCGCTTAAGCCCAGATTGCTTCACAGCAGTGAAGAAAAGCAAGGGTTGTTTGTGCACATTCTCTCTTCTTTTAGCATTACAACTTCCTTTGTTGGAGAAGTTATGGGAAAACACCAAGAATTAGAGCAATCTGTCCAATCTTTCCCTGACAGACGAAAAAACAAGCAGGCCCTGAAAGTGTGCCAGTCATCTCCCAGAAGATTCCGTCAAGTAAAAAACCTCAAAACCTCCACACTCTATTTTCTTCTGCTGTAGGCCTCAATTTAGCCATCAGTAAAAATACACTGAAGGAAGACTTTATGACTGTTCCTCAAAATATACCGTCTGTGTGTCATCCCAACTGTAATGATCTAGCCTCATGCCAAAAAACCAGCAAATGAGCACAGCGCATGAGCTTGCATCCACTCACATAAGTCAAATTTTATAACCGATGTAAAAGTTCAATAGAATTATCAGCAGTTACTTTATGATACATACATTACTATAATGCCGTTCACTTCTTATGTAAGCAACTATAATCTGCCCAGACCCAGATTCCACTACACAATAAATATCTGTTGATGCTCATTTCACAAAATAGCTAAATTATTATGCAAGAAGAAAAGTCAATGGTTTTGTTGTCTCTGCACCATGTGGGGTGATCACATGCCGAGCAAATGGTGATTGGTTATAGAATGGTAATGGGTGAGAGACACTAAGAACCATCTCAGGTAAATGGGTGTCTGCAACTCATTAGCATAGATAGCACAGCTGTTATAGCAGTAGCAATTTCATTTACATTAAGGGTAGTAAACTAAAAGAATATAAAATGTTTGAGCTGAGGATGCTCGGTAAGGCTGCACAATGTATCGTTTCAGCATCGATATCACAATGGGCGCGACTGCACAAGTCATCGCAGGATATCCAGTGTCGAGTTGAAATATATTTGACCCGGAATCACACTT
>CAIGQQ010000001.1:18232078-18245898 GCA_903798035.1 Danio albolineatus
TAAAAGTGAAACAAGATTAAAACTGCAGCTCATTAAACACGCGTCTTTAATCTACCGCGCAACACCGAGTAGACGCGCACTGAAATTTGAAGCACAGATAGCGTGACCGTCTCTCTCGGAACCGCAGATGGCGTGACCGCAGTGAGATGCCAGGGGAGTTGGGACAGTTGCATTTATGATTTTTTTTTTTTTTGCAGAATCTCATTCGGGAAAACAGATCCCAAAATAAAAGAGGGCGATGTGGTTGTCCTCGCGGCTTGGAAACGGGAGGCATAGAAGAGCAAACAAAGCCATTCTGATCACAATAACATTAATTTGACACTGGAGTTTGCCAACAACAACAACCCAAAACAAAACACGACCAGGTTTACAAACGAGTTTTGCAAGCTAACATCTGTCGAGCAAAACAATCATTGCCAATGAGGATTTCAGTAAAGGCAAAAGAAAATCGGCGTCCGTGGAACTTCAGAGGAAGCCCTTAAACGTTAAATCTATTGAAGTGGTGTGAACGTAGTGTGATGCATTTATTCCGTTTTCAAAGCCAGACTACGCACAACAATTGCCATCCGTGATCAAAGTTTACGCATTTCACATCGACACAAAGACCATCGAACAAACTTAAGATCAGCCGCATAAGAACGATGAATACTTACATATTTCTTCTGAATGATATTCCTCTTAGGTCTTTCCTTGCTCATTCTGCAATCCACAGTGGTTTATTTTAAGGAGAGAATCGCCACATGAATTTTCTTCCTGCTTCTCTTCTCCTCCGATTTAAATCCCCTGTAGTTTGCCTGGCTGTGCAGAATTCCCTCTTCGATCGCCGAGGATTCCTTGTAGAATCGCGGAATTAATAATCCCAAAAATTAGGAACCCATCGCCAAGGATAGAGGGCAAAATAAACAATCACATCGGCATACCATAGTTAAAAGCATTCGCCACAATAAACTTCCATCAGTGATTATCATCCCGGCTCTTTAAAACATGTAGGATCATTCAAGTGAGGATGCAAATGTTCGGTGGCCAGTTACATCTTGTTTTAAAAAGGCATATCCAATGGTAGGATTAAATAAATACAATTTTTAAAAAGGAAAAGGGTTGGTTTTGGCTGGTGCTAGCAGACAGTGAGTGAACTCCAGCAGCACCACGGGCTCTTGTGAACACAAGGCGACGCTTCTTTCTTTAAGCAGCCTATCACACCCCACAGCACGCTCAGCGGTAACTTTAAAGAGCTTAGGGAGCGTCGCTAAATTACCGTGAGCACAGAAACGAACACAACTTCAAAGTTGGCGAATAAATGAATGGGCGAATCAGTAAAAGGAATACATAATGTTTATTTATTTTTTACATAATCAAGATATTCCGTTTTTAGTAGTCTTTGTTTTGTGTGCAGATTTCTCACCTCGCTCCCTTTCAAAAACTCCAGCGCTCAATAGAAATGTTTGTGCACAAGGTCAGTTTTGTCCCGAGATGTAGGCCTAACTTTATATTTAAACAGGTTTGCTACAAAACATATTTAGTTTATATTTGAGATAAATTTTACATACTAATTACTCACCCTAGTGTTTTTTTTTACGAAAGAAGATATTTTGAAGAAAACTGAAAATCTGTAACCATTGACTTTCATTGCAGGAACAAATACAATGGAAGCCAGTGGTTACAGGATTCCAGCTTTCTTCCAAATATATTTTCCATTCAACAGAAGAGCTCTTAAAGGTTTGGAACAAGTAAAGAGTGAATAAAGGACATAAACAACAAAAAACGATATTATTCAAGTTTCTTTCCAAACACTTGCAGATTGATTTAGTTGTCATTACAACAATTGTATAATACTGTAACATCATACTATGTGGTAACTAAAAATTAGAAAAGGTAAATTTTTGGGGTGTTCTCCCCGTGGTTGTGTGGGTTTCCTCCGGGTGCTCTGGTTTCCCCCACAAGTCCAAAGACATGTGGTACAGGTGAATTGGGTAAGCTAAATTGTCCGTAGTGTATGTGTGTGAATGAGAATGTAAAGATGTTTCCCAGAGATGGGTTGCGGCTGGAAGGGCTTCCGCTGCGTAAAATATATATACTGGATAAGTTGGTGAATCATTCTGCTGTGGCGACCCCGGATTAATAAAGGGACTAAGCTGACAAGAAAGTGAATAAATGAAATATTTAGGGTACATTTAAAGGAAAAATATCCTTCATGACTGTGAAAAGTTTTACATACAGACTTCAATTATGTCAAACTTTGCACACATGTGGTCTATAGACCAGAGATGCCCAAACATTTTCTTATGAAGGGCCAAACACCAAACTTGACTGAGGGGTGTGGGCAGAAGGTAAATAAGGCAATTTAATTATTTAAAGTGTTTATTTCAATTAAATTCAATTTATTTATTTACATTATTTAACTTATTTCATAATATTCAAAAATAACAAAAAATAATGAAATCATTATTACCTAATGAATTATATATTTTTACATCTTATAATGAATTTATTACAATTAAAACAAATAATTCATTTCATAACACAATGGAGTACAATGCTGTATACACTAGTCAAGTTGTTGAGGTCGTGTGCATTATCTGTCAAGTGACAGTATTTACATAAACCAAAAAATCTGATTAATTTACAACATTTAATTTCAGATATTTAATATATATATATATATATATATTTGTAGCTTAACAATAAAATCAAGTTAAATCAGAAATGACAATATCTGCTAAATCTATATAAATAAATACCTGTCATTCTCCATTCTCAGATGAGACGGTGGGCCAAATCAAAGGCCATGGCCCAGCTTTGGCCTTCCTGCATGCTGCAGAGCCTTTTTATGCAAACATGGGTATTTTAAAAGACTACTGCTTTTTTATGCGTTTTTGTCATTTGTCTACAAGCAAACACAGGTCACTGAAACTAAACTATTTAATAAGCCAGTGAAATCAGCTGTTATCTCTTTTGTCACAATGTGCTCGACAGCTCTTCAAAGTATGTTTTTGTGGTTTCATGTAGACACGATTTTTCCTTCTTTTTTTGTATAAAGGAAGAAAAACTGAGTAGGCCATAATCTGCCATTTATTAATATATATTTGGGGGTATCAAGTACTCACAAATGCAAAGAGATTTTACACACAACGTGCATGACTGTTTTCACAAAATCATGATATTGTTTACACTGAGAAAATAACAGTACTGTATTTTGTATACCATTTTCAAAAGTTATCATCAGGCTCTGAAAAACAGGCTGGAAAATGCAAGGCCACAAGCTTTGTTGTCTTAACTAGGCTAGACTTAGGATGTATACACGAACACACTTCTGGTAATTGGACA
The DNA here is from genome assembly GCA_903798035.1 of Danio albolineatus. Lineage (NCBI taxonomy): Eukaryota > Metazoa > Chordata > Actinopteri > Cypriniformes > Danionidae > Danio > Danio albolineatus. The sequence continues at coordinate 18,235,403 of CAIGQQ010000001.1, forward strand.
AAAGTGAAATGAATCTTCAGAAATGAGTCACGATCAGGTCTTGAAACGATGACAGGAATCTGAAAGGACTGCGTATGTAATTCACAAAAAAACAAGTTTGTCACCAAACGGAATATTCACGTTTTTGTCATAATGGGTGACTGTGGAATAACCCTTGCAAGGGAACAAAAACATAACAACAAAACAACATCTTAGCCTACAGCTAAGTTTTATTCCAGTAGATTATGATGTGGGTCATTATAAAATGTTCACATGAATTCAGTTTGTGATATTGCTGGCCCGAATGCTTATGTTGAACCGTTAGTAGTACTAGTACAGTTTAGTGATCATCTGAGACTTTTTCCCCTGTAAAAAGAATGCATGTTGTTGTAGTTTTATCATCCACACCAACATGAGAATTGCTGTAAAACTGTACAAATCCAAATGATCAAAGTCTTTTCCCTGAATCGAATATACAGGGATTATGGCGGATCAATACATAAAGATGAATAATTTAATTTCAGCCTGGTGTTTCACAGGTATTAGGTATCACATTGCAAAGTCTAGCCTCCCAAATTCCAATGGAGCACATTTAATGGTGTTGGCAGCACACCGGAGTGGTTTGATCAATAATAAATTGTAGAGGGAACATAATTACACGAGTAGTTCTGTTAATTTTTATTCGGAAGCGACACCAGATACAGGGAGTGAAGACAGACAGAGGAAAAGTGAAACATGAGTACTTCCTGAGCTTGCAGCAGCTGCACTTTTTCCAGTGCACATTGTCTGATTCAAGTTCTATGTTTTATACACAGGATTGTATTAAACCTATTTGATTTAATGGACTAACAAATTGCAGGCAACACTTTGGAAGCTCTCAAAAAGTTAAGTGATGATTGTATGGGCTGGGATGGTACACTTGATGTCCTCAATTTATTTATTTATTTTATAATAGAGACATTAATGTGTTTTTTTGTCTGGCAGGTGTTATCCTGACAGAAATTTTTATAGCATCACTTCAAAGAACCATTAGACCTAGGGTTCATTTCTAGACGTCAGATGGAATGCCCGCAGTTAACAGAGATTACAAACCATAGAGATCTAGCATATGATATCACATCAAAGGAAATCCATCCATCAGTCAGGCTCACGAGTACTACATAAAACTGTCGTCTGACCTACGCAACTTATTTCATTCATTAATTCGGGCCATTTTTGGCTTTTACAATATGATGTTGTCAATTGACAGGAACCAAATTGGGAGTGAGAGGCCTGACATTTGCTGCCACCTTTATTTCAATCTGTGAGATTTAGCAGTTATTCCACATGTAAACCCTTTTGTTATGTGGTATTTCTTCATTTGCATACCTATGCGCTACAGCAGCATTCTTGACAAATGTAATTAGATATTTATTAATTGTGTTCATTAGAAATTAGATTGGAAATTCATTTCAGTGTCTCTAGATTTAGGATGTTAATAATCAGTGCATTCTTAAATATAAAAAATCTTTATTTGGCATCAATGGTTTAATGAAAATCTTTAACATCCATCAAATATTTGTGGCAGAAAGTATAGCGAAAAGAAAGTTATTTAGATGTAAAACATTCCTAGAATGTGTTTTGAGGCATCCCTGCGATAACCTCGCATCATTTGATTGATTTGTCATTTCTGTGTCTCAGAAATACAATTATGCTTCACCACAGCTCACACTTCAGTACATTTTAAAAAACAAAACATCTCAACACTATAAAAATGGGCACTTGATGATGAAAATTTACTTTTGTAAGCTGTTTGGACAGAACTGTGTGTAGGTATAGCGTGTCTACAATCATATTGGAGTGATAGAAACACAATAAGTCTCCTTTTTTTAAATTTCCTGACGTAAAATAGAACCCAAATCCCAGTGATTTTGAGGCACACTGCAACGTAGGATTGCGGTTTCCCTGCCCACCAAACTGATTAACAGGTATTTTTTTGTGTGTGTTGCAAAAACAGGGATTAAAATGACTGTTCCAACTCTGTGATTTTTATACGTTTTGTAATTTTAAAACATTTCTAAATTAGAGCATGTTTGTAATAAAGTAAAATCGCTATCTAATTCTTAACCACTATAATCACCATGGCCGCACGGTGTCAGTAAACATGCATATATATATATATATATATATGTGTGTGTGTGTGAGTGTGTGTGTGTGTGTGTGTGTGTGTGTGTGTGTGTGTGTGTGTGTACTCCAAATGGCATTTGTGTGTGACTCATCATTGCAGAAAGGCTTGAATAAACTCTACCACAAATACATGTAAAATGGGTTTTAAAATACTAAAACATACTAAAACACTACAAAGTGCAAGCCCAGAACATATATTATCCAATACAACATCATTGAGGACGATGATTGAGTAGAATCTGTTTGGCACCAAGAAAAAGATGAATCTACAAATGCCCTTGAGGTAACTGTCAATAAAAAAATGTAAACAAAAATTACTGGTTTTGTAGCTAAAACGGTCAGTTAACTAAAAGGCATGAATGCTAATAACATTAGGACCACTAAATTGACTATTGGTCTAGTCAACTGTGATGTCTTCATTTTGATTCTCATGGGAATTAGTATTTAAGTGGGAGGATCGTGGATGGCTGAGTTGTGAATTGTAAACCACAAAAACTGAATTGTTGTTCTTTTTAGACTCCCTTTACCATTAGGCATTTGTTAACAGCTTAGATGTAAAATACTTCTTATTACTGAAAAGACTATTTGAAGATTAAATACAATCAGAAAATCTCAAACAAGTGTATGAGATTCAATAATTTTCAGCCAGATGACGTTCTTGTTTTTGTTTTTTTTGTCACAGCAGAGAGAGTGCTTGTTGTCGAGGAACACCGATGTCATTTTCTCCCCCTTTTGTTGCTTGTAGTTTGCTGTGCTCTCTAGGGCTGCCCAGACTCTGTTGTGAGTGACATTTAAACCCATCTGAATCAATGAGACAGACTGCTTTGGGGCTCCCAGGTACTGCCGCGACAGAGTCAGCCACTCTCTCCCTCACACACACACACAGAAACACACATACATACTTACACCCAGAGGAGTTACTACTAGCATGCATTCTGGTAGCAGCACATTGCACCTTAAACGTTTTGGTTTTTCATCTTCTCAAAAAAGTTGCCACAATGACACTGCACAGACCTGGTAATCCAAAGCTTAAGAGCGGTGTTACTGCCTCTGTGTGTGTGTTCATGGCGGCTGTAGCCACAGGGCTCAGTGAAGGACAAGCCAGTCATTGATTAAAGCTTTCACTCTTGATAGAACTAATTGTGCGGTGAGGCTGAGCAGACTGGCTAATTCAGGTTGATGTTCGCTGACCGGGAGCAGGGTTGAATTATAGTGACTGAATCGAGATTGATTTACGAGCTAAGCATAAAATCTATATTCATGTTAAAAGATTAAATTGAAATAAATTGCGGCATAAATCAGGCTCTCCTTGAAGCACAACTTTTACATGGGAAATATGTCATCAGTGATAGTGCTGTAATCAGACAATAAATTTAAATTCGGAAAAACTTTGCGAAGGAAAGTAACAGTCAGCAATTATGTTAAAGAATCATAATGTTCAATTTAAGCACAGCTCAACTCCTGTAGACGGCAATTAAGGGCGAATCTGAGCTTGGATTGGGTGTCTTCTGCTATTTAAAACCTGTTTCTCTCAGAAAGACGAAAACAACATGGAATTTCTCTCATTTGTAAGAAGGTCAGAGTTGCAGTGTTGAGACTAAACTCTCTCGGCCCTTTCATTAAAGTGGCTTTACCCCTTCCCCCCCTTTATGCGGCCCCTGCACTCTACCGAGACTATAGTCAAGATCACAAACATGCTGGGTTTTTACAGCTCAGCCCCCCACCATGAGGGACTCCATTCGCGGCGCATGATAATTGGACACCTTGAGGAAGAAAATCCCCTCTGGAAATATACTCACCCAGGGTAATTGCATCAGGTAAATGCAATGTAAACATTTGTAATTGTGTGCTAAGGTTGAACTGCAGAACAAAACAAAAAAACAGACTCAACTGTTGTGTATAAGAGTTGATGTACAATATTGAAAGAAGTTACAACACTGGGTTAATCTAGTTTATTGTTGGTGGTACTTTGGAAACATAAATAGTATCTCCATTTATAGCTTAAAGGTAGCAAAGGTTTCCGATGAGGCTAGCTGTTGATAAAGCTAAAAATCCTGCGCACCCTGGATAATCACTGTCCAAAGCCAAACTTCCTCCAAAAATGTGAACAGTTGCAGACCTGAGACCAGAGCTGACACGATTAGGGACATTACCTCATGTCTCATTCACAAGGAAACATTACAGTAAAATTGCATAATATTACTGCAGTAGCATAAGGGTACATGTTTTTCTGTAGTTTTCAATGAGAGCATCGCTTTTTTAGAACACCAGCAGCATGACGAGGTGCTGTTGGCTCTGTGTTTTTTATTTTAAATGTGGTGGTTATCGGAGAGAGCGCAAGCATTGTCAGTCTTCATAATGGGAACGCAATGATGATGTCATTTTTTTTTTGGACCGATTATTTTAATTGGATCATTTGTTTTTGTTTATTTTACGATCAGAAGAGACTTTCAGCGAGCATAAAAAAATATTTTTGAGCCAACTCATATACCCATCCTGAAAATGTTAGGTAAGTCTGATTTAGCAAGAAGGAGGGTGTCAGCCACATCTACAGAGCTTACTCCCCTAGGAAGACACAGCTTGCTAGTGCAGTCTCCTGGAAACGGGAGGCTTCTGAAGACAGTCACTTATGACTCAGATGACATTCTGCAAACTTCCTAAAAATTGCGTAAGTAGTCAGATAACAGAGGGATTCATTGAACATTAAGACAATCAGAACTAACCAGGTGCAAGAATTATATGTACATGCAGTAAGTGAAAATGTTGCATTATAGTTGAAGCTTAGTAACAGCTGACCAGCACAATATGATGCAGTAACCTTAAAGGGTAGTTAGGAGAAAATCAAATTACACATAACCCAACATATTTTGTAAGGGAGTGTAAATAACTATTATATAAAATACACAACTATTGAGTGTAAATAGTTCTTCCATATTAAAACTCTGTTTTCCAATAAAACGATTATCGGGTGACTGATGTCAAACTTGATCAACTTACAAGTCTCACGTGAATTAATAGATTAATTAATTAATTAATCCATTCATTCAGTCATTTACTTTTTTATATTTGATCATTTACCTCACTTGACTGAATGTTGCAGAAAAACATGAAGCAATGAAAGAAACGCTTTGATTGGTTTATCAACAAAAGTAAGGAAAATGGTACCGTTTACCTTGTAAAAGTTAGTAATGTTTTGCATAATTCCTTCCGCTTAGTTCCTTATTTATCAGGGGTCGCCACAGCAGAATAAACCACCAACTATTCCAGCACAAGTTTTACGCAGCGAATGCCCTTCCAGCCATTACCCAGTACTGGGAAACTCCCATACACTCTTGCATTCACACAGTCATACACTACAGCAAATTTAGTTAATCCAATTCACTTATACCACATGTCTTTGGACTGTGGGGAAAACCACAGGGAGAACATCTAAACTCCGCACAGAAATGGCAACTGGCCCAGACGGGACTCAAACCAGCGACCTTCTTGCTGTAAGGCGACAGTGCTAACCACTGAGCGACTGTGCTGCCCAAATCCATCCGTATGATATCAGAATTATGCCAGATATTTTGTTCATTCATTTATTCTTTAAAAAATGATTAGAGACCGTTTCTAAATTGCATTTGTTTACTATCCACTTTCTTATTTCTCATCAACAGAAAGCAAGAACTTACTTTAAGTTCTGTGTAAAAAGTTGTGATTTAAGGTAGCAAGCCTTTTAACATTTGTATCGTCCATCACCTGGAATTAAAGTATGTGAAATTGTGCCATCAATTATAATTATATGGCTTTCAGATTCACCTTTTTATTCATATAACTGTTTATAACTATTACAACAGCTGCCACAAATAATTTATATAGTGGTTAAGTAATATAAATACATACTTTTAAAATAAGTGTGAATTTAATTAAATTTTATTGTATTCAAACGAGGATGAAGTTTGAACTCGTCAGTACCATCTGTGATCTCCCAACTTTATCCTCTCCACTAAACAGAAGCCACACCGAATGATCTCTGCCAGATTAATGAACGAATTCCGCCCACGCAAGAAATGGGACCAACTGTCTGTCAGGAAGTGTTTTGAGTCTATAAGAATGACTCATCTGGGTCAGATTGTCCTACAGGTGGGTGTTTGGGTGAATGGACCCCTCAGCTCTACCAATCTGAGCCCCGGGTCCTTTCATGGCCCTGGACACCTGCATCAGGCACAAAGGCCAGCTTGAGCTTTTGTTGGAGTTCCTAGAGAGAGAGACTGAGAGAGAGAGAGCAAGAGTGAGACGGAGAGACGGGGAGAAAGATAGCGAAGAAGGGGGTTGGGGTGTTTCTGACCTCAGCCACAAAGAAACAAAGTAGCACAAATGGGCCATAGGCAGGCCACAGCTGGAGAGAAGAGTGATGGACACCGGTGTGGGTGGTCTGAGAGAGAGGGGGGATAAAGAGATGACTAATGACTAGAACAGCCAAGAAAAACCTTTAAAGTACTGTACCTGATGAAACCTTTTAAAGGCTTCAGGGCCAGAACACTTCAAGTCAAGATTAAGTGTGAGGCAGTATGATACATGCCACAGCTAGAAAGTACTACACTATTGTGAGTTAGGTTAATACTGCATGTTCTCTATCGTGCGTCCTGTTACAGGCTGGTAGGTTAGTCTTTTGTATGTAGATGTACACTGTAAAATGGCTGATTTCAATGGAAAAAAAGTTACAGAAAAAATAAGTAACCTGCTTAACAGTGTGTTTCCTTAATATAAATAACAGTAAAAGTGGCACGGTGGCTCAGTAGTTAGCACTGTTGCCTCACAGTAAGAGGGTCGCTGGTTCGAGTCCCGGGTGGGCCAGTTGGCATTTCTGTGTGGAATTTGCATGTTCTCCCCGTGAGTTTCCTCCGGGTGCTCTGGTTTCCCCTGCAATCTTAAGACATGCGCTGTAGGTGAATTGGGTAAGCTAAATTGTCCATAGTGCATGAGTCTGTTTGCGTTTGTATATGGGTGTTTCCCAATACTGGGTTGTGGCTGGAAGGGCATCCGCTGCATAAAACATATGCTGGAATAGTCGGCGGTTCATTCTGCTGTGGTGGAAATAGAAACTAAGCCGAAGGTAAATAAACGAATGAATTACATAACAGTAAACTGACTTTCTCAGAATTTCCTGCATGACACTTCACTTTTTATGCTGTTTTGTTGACATTATTATGGTTATGTCATAGTTTTTTTATTATTTGTCATCAGTTATGTACATTTGAGTTTTATGTTACAATTTTATGTGTGTTACCATGATGGTGATGCATCTAACATTATAAAGGTATGATGTGTAGATGTAAGTACATCAAATAAAATTATGAATAACACTATGAATTAATAAATTATGGTAGTTTTATGATTTCTGCCATGTTTCTAACAATAAAAACACAGTTTCCAGTCTTTTCCCCATAACTTAAATAAATAAAGCTTTTTTTTCAGTATACCAAATCAGGTTGAAGCCTTTCCCTCTTTTGCGATATATTTTTTTCTTTTGTTTTCATTTCCTAACCACATTATAATATCCAAATCAGTATGAAAGATAAATAGACATCCATTTTAGTATTTTCCCAAATAGATTTCGTTTAATTGTTGGCAGAATTTAAATGAGAAATAAGGTATTAATAAGAATACAAATAGTTTGCAACTGATGTGTCACTAAAACCAACATCTCATGGCAATTTGTAACTTTTTGATTTAGTGGCTATGAATTCAAATGATCTCATTTATACAATTTAGTACCATTTATTAATTCCCCAATGATGGTTGGGTGCCATGCCTCCTTTTTGAAGTTGTATATTTGGACAAACTTTATTTTGATGGTCTGTTTGTTGAATTTAAGTTACATTGCAACTAATTCTCATTACGTTATAAGTAGACTGTTAGGTTGGGGTTAGGGTTGGGATTAGGGGTAGGGTTAGTGTAAGCTGATATGTACTTGCAAAGTTCCTTATAGTCAGTTAAATGTCTGTGGAATGTCAGTATCAACAGATATTAAGCAGACAGTCTAATAATACTCAAGTGGACCATCGAAATAAAATTTTACCATATATTTTCGTATGACTAAACTCAGACGAATTTGTACGAATAAGCCACTAAACTGACAAAACGTAAAATAGTTATGTTTCCTTGTGAGATCAGGCACAGCTTTTGTATTATAGTATTATATTTGTTAAAGGACAATCCGGTTTGACTGGAAAGGATGAGACAAGTATGTGCCTATATAGGCCATTTAAAAGGACGTTTGAATTCAAATGTTGTCTTAAAGCATGAAGAGCAGTCATGTTAATTAATCCTCCAGGATTATTAATGGCGGGTCAATCAAGTACATTCTCAATAAAGAATAGTTTATAACCCTCCAGCAGAATAGGGGCATTGACACACAGGCCAGTCCTCCCCGTGTTTCCTTCGACACAGAGCTTATCTGAGCCACATGGTTTGCATAAGAAAAAAACTAATTCTTGTGGGAGGTCCCTCCAATTTGCATATCCTCGGGGCCCTTGTAATTTAGCTACATATGTCCTTTTTCTTATTAGCTGTTTTTTTTGCCTACTTTTTCTTTCACTACAGTAAGAGTTGCTTTTTTTGTACGTGCCCCGTTTGTCTCTGTACCAGCATGATTTGCAATTGAAAGGGACTGATTGTACTTGAACTAACTGAATAAGCACAGGGTTGGTTTGAAGAGAGGACAGTGGAGTGGAAAGGTGGTTTTGTATGTCCGCCTGAAGACTGTCAGTGCTGAGAGCTATCCGTACCATTGGATTTTGAGAATCTCAGATCTTATTGTTTCTTATGTGATATTTGGCCTTCAGGTGTTGGTGGTGTTTGCCCCCTCCATTTGAATTTCACATTGTCCACTTTCATTCAAACCTGACATTTATGCTCAATTGTTTTAGGACTATTCTAAGGCCACTCTTGATGGTGCAGTTAAAATAACGCATGTTAATTGGATCTGCTCTCTTCTTTCAAACTGATTTCTGTGGGACTTCATGCTAATTATCAGGGTCATTTTGCACAAAGCCACAGAGAGAGAGAGAGACAGAAAGTTGCGACAACGGAAGTTCAAAATGTTCAATCATCACATGATTCACATACACTCAAATACCACGAAGTTGTAACTTGGCTGTAAGTGGTAACTTCCAGGAACTACTAAAAGCTTCCATTGGATTTAACAGAGTTGTCTCAACTTTCTCTCTCTCTCTCTCTCTACGGCTCTGCGTTTACAAATGCTATACAGAATGGATTGAAATATTGAGATCAAAGTATTGTTTTAAGCTTCAGTGGAGCTCCACTATCAATAAACGGAATTAAAAAATGTGTTTTATGTTACTCAAAACTCACTGATTGTATCAGCTTGGTTTGCGGCAGATACAGTCACATTGCTTACACTTTTCAGGAACTAATCTTATTATTGACTTGGAATTACATTAAGTAATTCAACGTCAGTAATTACATAATAGCTTTATTATTCAGTTTTTCCAAGTATAATTGTTCGTAATTCATCATAAAAGACAATATCCAAAGCAAGTTCAACGCAGGTCACAATTACAGCCATCTGAAGTCCTGTCTCTTTGTAACTCTTCCTATCAGTTACAAGAGGAACGTGAGGGTGATTTGCTTGTCAAATGAAGTTTTGACATGCCATCAATCCTCATGAGCTCGCAAGTGCATGTTCAGAGATATCGCTTTGTCCTTTGCTCCAAAGCATTTCCATGTTTTCAGAAGGCATTCTAATTCAAGCTCATTAAAGCAGATATCAGCCTACATTTATCAGGATTTATCTTTGTCACACCACCCCAAAGAGAGACGCTGTCTCTGAATACAAATTACCATCTTACTTTCTACTCCCAGCCAGCATGGAAGTGATGCTCCAGATGCTAAATGAGACTGCAGTAAGCTAAAAGGTTAACAAGAGCCATTTTATAAAGTGCTTTCTCATTTTTCTGCCACAAAAGCCCATAAACATTCTTAACAACAAACTGTGATTATGATGATATTAATTATCATTACTTTCAATTAGAAACATGGCGAGCAGACCCATTCGTTCTGAGGCGGCGCTCCCCGCAGAGAAGAAGGGGTCTGCGGAGCGTCATTAGGCATGGTGTGATTGCACGCCGCTCTACCTCGCCTCACGCCCATTTACAACTAATCAGCATCCCAAGTCCATTACTGCCAGCAACACTAAATAAAAACTCAGGAGTCTAGCAGAGCGCTGCTCCATGTGGAGGATGTAGAATGCATGTGTGTAGGGTGGTCTGGAATCGCTGTGATATCATAATTCCTTACTCACCCTCATATATATATATATATATATATATATATATATATATATA
>CAIGQQ010000001.1:18270448-18345039 GCA_903798035.1 Danio albolineatus
TTCCTTTACTTAGTTTGTTCAGTCCTTCCTTGAACTCTTCCTTCATTCGTTTGGTCCTTCCTTCTTTCTTCCCTTCAGTTGTTCGCTCATTCTTTCTTCCATATTTTTGTTCCTTCCTTCCTTCCCCTTTGGTCTTTCGATCCTTCCTTCCATTTCTTGTTTGGTCCTTACATTTATTTGGACCTTCCTTCCATTCTTTATTCGTTCCATATAGTAATTGTTTAAGGCTGTTTGGTGATTTCAGTCATCAAACAGTCGACATCCATCATTTTCAGTGACATGCAGTCTATAAACAGTCTCTGGATCATCTTGGACAGTTTTAATGTTTCCAAAAGTTTAGCTCCAACTGCCTTTGACACACCTCTCTGGAAGTTTCTAGTATACCTAGATAGAGCTTGATTAGCTGGTTCAAGTGGGTTTTATTGGGGTTGGAACTAAAATATGCAGGACACCGGCCCTCCAGGACTGAATTTGGACACACCTGGTTTAAATGATAACTAAATGAATATTTATTCACCACTACACTATATTCTAGCTAGAAATGCCATCATGAGTGGTAAAACTTAGACTAAGCAGTCAATGAATCAAAAGTATTGGATTGTGGTATATTATAAGCAGTGAATGACACATTTTTTCCCTCAAAAATCAGATTGATCAGTATGCCGGATATGACATGGTCACTGGATTTGAATGTGCCTTGCTGCCTTCCTTTTACTGAAAGCTACCTTTAGAGGCAGTATTTCTCAGCTTATGAACATGGTCTATTTGTGATGGACATTATGTGCTGGCACTTCAATAGACAGTTTTGTGTTTTATCTGTATATATCTTGTGCTGTCTTCATATATTAACAATTTATGGTATTACATCTGTTCCACTTTTCTTTTGGCTCCATGAAACTGCAAATTGTTGGGGGTGGGGTTGTGGCGGGTTGCAGACAAGTGTACAAAAGCGTGAAGTCACAATCGATTTTGGCTTTGTTGTTGTTGTTATTTGTGACGACGTGTAGCAGTCTGATAGTAATCATGGCTTTATTAGAGGAGTCAGAGTATTCCCTCTGCTCCGAGGAGAACACACATTCTCCACACACACACATACACACACGGCTGCATCTCTGAATCCAGCACATAAACATGCTTTGTGTTTACAGAATAATTTATCGCGTCTCCGGAAACTCTGTACTATAGACACTGTGTACACAAGACTTTGCATTCAGATTGATTTGCGTGGCAGGCGTTGCACTCGATGAGACATTATTAACATGGAAAGAAATGCTGAACAACAGACTGGATCTGTTCCAGCTCCAGAAATGTTGAGCTTGATGTTATTAATAGCATTCCATAGTTAAATAGCTCCCTGTCTGAAGGAGAAAAACAGTAACAGTTTCTGTCTCTTTCAGCAGAAGTCATCCGTCTTTAGAAAAACAGCAGGCAGTAATCTATTCCCTCATGTTTTAGCCCTCAAATTTTAAAGTGTCTGATGACAGTGTGATAATTTAAGTTGATGTTTTTCTAGAAGTACAAAGTGTTTCTCAGAGCTCCTGTATGCTGTCTGCGTTGCTTGAAATGAGATGCTTCGCGTAGGAGGAGATGTTAAAAGGGAACAAATTTGCTAAATGTTTCCACCCCCTTATGTTTTTTTTTTCAGGAATACTCATGAATTATCATAGTGCACAATGTCAGTGTCAATTAGGTACCTCAAAAAATGAATATTGAATTAGCCTCTGGTATCTGAGTTTGAGCTACCATTTCACTAAAAGGTGGCACTCACTTGCATTTCTACAGAAAGGGCCAAGAACCCATTCTATTCCTGCTGACATCACATGTTCCTTTGTTTGAGAACAGCATGGTTTTGGAGTCAGTTTGGAGCAAAGATCTAGGCATTGTCTTCTTAGGCCCCGTTTACACTAGTGCGTTTTAGTTTTAAAACGGCGTTTTAGCATGAAAAACGATCCGCGTCCACACTAGCGTTTTACCCAGCGTTTTTGAACAGATCTCCGTACACATTACTCCACCAGAAACGTATATTCGACCATTCGTGCAGTCTGGGCATGGGCATTTAAGTATAAACAGGAAGCATGTGTCTCGCTCGGCATTTGGTTATTGTTAGTCAACAAACGCTGGTTGAACGATGAACGCGATCGTAAAGAAAGCAAGAGAGATCTTTTTGTGGACAGACGACGAGGTCGAGTTGTTACTTAAAGTAACAAATGAATATAAAACATCCATGGCTATCGAAAATACAGTGTTTGCAGTAAAGGCTGGTCTGCTGTCTTCCGGTGGCAATATAGTCATGTGCGCTTGACGAATAAGGGAAGGTTACACAATGACCCAAAAGCCCCAATCACGTAGTGGATCTCAGCAGCCACGCCTCCGTTTTCAAATGTCTCTGTTTTCCTCCATCCATACTGAGACGGAGCAGCAGCATTTTAGAATGAAAACGCTGTCTCCAGCGTTTCCAAAACGCTCCGTTTTCGCGGCTCGAAAACTCCGGCGTAGTGTGGACGGATGGCGTAACCATAGCAAAACTTATGCATTTTAAAACAAAAACGCACTAGTGTAAACGGGGCCTTAGTTCCAAACTGGACAAAGGATCCAGGACTAGCCTCAGTAGAAAATGGATAATAATGTTTTCAAGAAGGTTTCCAAAATACTTCGCCATTTTTTTATTATTTGATGTGTACCATGTGCTGGAAAGGACAGAATGTAAGGGTTCAAAATATTTTGTGTCTATTCCAGGATTGTGTCTCTGTCTCTTTTCTTTCCCTCTTTTCCTTGCATTTTACTTTTTTTTCATCTAGTGTTCTCGCCTTCCTCTTTGTTTTACTTTTTTCCCTACAGCCAGCAAAAGAACTGTTATGGTATATTCGACTAGCTTGTGCAACTATTCCTTTATTGCACATGAGATGCTGTTTGTTCCTGCCAACACAGTTAGTCTAGTGTCTTCCTTGGGTTTCAGTGCAGAAAATCTGCCCTGATCCGTCATCAAACCTTCCATCCTCAGGAGCTTCTTGCCAATCTCAAACTCACCTGATTGAGGTACTTAACTGCTTTTCCCTGTGGCTCCATCCATCTGCTCCATTCTGATGTTACACCAGAAGAACGTCTCAGATTTTAAACATCCCTTTAACTGCTTTGGCAATTACAAAAAGAGACGCTCAACTTGGCAACAACTGACAGAGTCTCTGTTGGGGTGGTGTGGACTCTGGGATTTTTGATTTGTTTTACCCCTGCAGGTGGTGAAGGGTATCCACTTACCTCTCTAAGCTGTTATGTCTAGCATTTAGAGGAATTAGTGGACATTAGTGACACTGCAGGAGACAGAATTTACACACCAATCCCTCAGTGGGTTGAGAAATGCTTTCAGTTTTATAAGCATTGTCATATTTCGTCTTTGCGTGGCGCTCGTATTTTTAATTGTCTTCTTTCACAGGCTCTCATGAAAACACAGTAAGCTGAGCTCAGAATCAGAGTAGAGAGTGTTTATTCCTGAACTTTTGCTGGTCTTGAAACATTCCTGTCTGACAAAGAGTTCCTATTAACTTTAACCATTAACTTCATATATTTTCAGAGGGTGATGATTGGTTGATAATGTTGGTCATGACCACCTGACATATCCTGAGGCCCTGTTCACACCTGGTATTAAGATGCATTTCTGTTGATCCAATTGCAAGTGGACAACGTACACCAGTACAGATGTGAACAGGGTGTGAAGTTTGTGAACTTGTCCACTTTCAACCACATCTAGAGGTGATAGAAATTATATTTGATTAGATTGCTCTTATGGTGTGGACCACATGTACTTGAATGTGTTTGAACAGTCGCTAAAGACCACCTTCTCTCTGCTTAATGAGTTTATTTATAAACCAAGGGAGGTGTGCCATAGTAGCCTGCAGGAGAGACAGATTTAAACTTTATTGTTGATAATAGTAGGTTTTGATTTGGAGGCAAAAAAAAATAAAAATCCCTGCCATTTTGAGGCCCACTGCAACTAGATTTTCTTCACCCTCCAACCTGATTGACCGTATTAACATGTCTCTGTGTTAACACATACAATCATATCAACAAGACTAGCGCAAAGCAACTGCCATTAGAAGATCTGTTCAGCTCTCTGTGATCATCTGCACCTCAACAATGAGTTTTACAAGTTTAAAACATTTTTAAAACTGCATGTTTGTAATAAAGAAGAGACCTGACAGTGTACACGAGGCCATAATGCAAATGAATCAGACTTGAAAGAACAAGCCTGCTAACTCGTGCCCACAAAAAGCAAATCTTTACTTTCCTACAGGTACTGTTTACTAGCTCAATATACTGCCATGGTCTTAAATAATGCAGTATTTTGGCTGTTGTTTTAGTAGTGTAAACACTGATTGATTTTAAAAACTGATTGATTTATTTTTTTTAGAAACTATTTTAATTATGCAATGGCAAGCTTTGTTTTGACTAAATTATTGCCACGTAAACATAATCTGATCCTTGAAATCAGATTGGTTGATTGGAAGGTTGTGCCAGAACCAAAAAGTATAGGATCAAGGATTGAGGGTAATAATTATATATATAAAAAAACTAATAATAATAATAATAAAAAAAACAGATACAGATAAAGTTGATACAGTCTGAGTTTCTGACCTTACTATTTCTGGTCTTTAGTGTTTTATGTGCCTTCAGGAATAGTGTTGAGAAACACTGGTTAAGACTTTATAGTTTAGGTAAGGGTTATTATTATTTTTATTATTATTATTATTATTTTCATTCATTCATTCATTAATTTTCTTGTCGGCTTAGTCCCTTTATTAATCCGGGGTCGCCACAGCGGAATGAACCGCCAACTTATCCAGCATTTGTTTTACGAAGCGGATACCCTTCCAGCTGCAACCCATCTCTGGGAAACATCCATACATTCTCATTCACACACATACACTACGGAGCACCCGGAGGAAACCTACGCGAACACGGGGAGAACATGCAAACTCCACACAGAAATGCCAACTGACCCAGCCGAGGCTCGAACCAGCGACCTTCTTGCTGTGAGGCGACAGCACTGCCTACTGCACCACCGTGTCACCCATTATTATTTTCTATCAAACTAATTTAACATTGTCATCTTTTACAGATTATGAGTTCTCATGAGATTGAGTTAGCCCTCCTTTGTGAAATCTACTAAAATAGAATATAGAAGGAGCCAGTGATCTAAATGAGGTGCAAGACAGGTCAAACCGACAGATGTTTGGCCCTTGCTCCTCAGTAAATGTATGCTTTTCCAATACTCGTAAGGAGCATGTGATAATGATGAGCCTTCTCTAGACTTAAACGGGAGATTGAATTCAGCTTCATTTGCTGCATGTCACCTTGAACAAATCCAGATGATTAGTGACAACTGTTCCCATAAGCCAGTCTTATTTCCCAAGAAACTCAAGTGTTCTATGCCCTCCAAATTACGAACACAAATTTGAACTGCTGCTCTGGAAATTCCCTTGCCCAGCCCCTCTCGTTTTCTTTTAGCTGCATTAATTGGATTCTTTAATTAGTTCCAGTAATAATTATAAGAGATCGACAGTGGTAGTGAGACATGTTCGCTGCCTTGTCTAGTCTCTAATGCATGCTGTTAAACTGGGTCATTAATGAAATCTATCCTGTTCTAACTGTCACTCAGATCAGCAGTGACGTTTTGAATCACATGATGCCCAATTTCGATCCCGCTGCTTCCCTGGTGCAGCTTTTTAAAGCGAAGAGGAAAATGAGGAGAGAGGAGATTCATTTAAAGACCCTCACAAAGGCTAGGAGGAGGAGTATGCAAATTTTGGGGGAACGGAGGCAGACAGTTTTAATTACCTTGTTAAGTAGGCCCGTGAAGCCCGCAGCAGTCTGAGGGATTTGGGAGATTTGTTTCAGTTGCTGCAGAAAACAAACTGATATGACAACCTAAAAAACAATACCAGCTTAACCACAGCGAGCTTCCTCAACATTCAGCCGTCATGCTTACTATCTGCCCTGAATGTGCAAAACACTGACACATCACAGTTCAAGTCCCCATAAAGACAAATCACAAACGAGTTCTCTTTTATAACTCAATTATTTTGGCTAGATGCCAATAGGCTGCAGTTATTTTGAGCTCTAAAAAAATTTCACTTTCAAAATTTATTAAATCCAGTGTTTTACATCAGCAGAACCACATTTTAATTCTGTTGGAGGCAAGTGTGTCAGTGCAGCATACTGCAGATATGATGAATGCAAATGGATGCACTTTTGGGACACCCCAGAGGTACTAACATATGCCCACATGCCAAAACGGTCATACAGAGACACACCGCAGTGTCATTAGGCTGACGAGGGAAGGACCAGTTATGGCTGACAATGTGCATCTCCTCATGTTAAATTCAATTCATTTCTTTTAGAAATTTAGGTTGTGTAAATGATAGCAAGTACAATACTTTTTTCAATACTTTTGCATTTAGGGAATGTTTTACTTAATGACAGTATTGTCATGTCAGAACAATACATATATACACTACCTGACAAAAGTCTTGTCGCTTATCCAAGTTTTAGGAGCAACAAATTATAACTTTACTTCTTGTTGATCAATTTGGTATCAGAAGTGACTTATATGAAAGGCAAAGGCCTCTAGATTACTCTTATTTTATTAAAACAAAATATAATCATGTCTTGATTTTTAATTATTTAATTAGGACAGTAAAGGCTGACTTTGCTTAGACAAAATCTCTGCAACGACTCAAATAACTTATTAATAAAGGAAAGCGTACTTGCAGGACTCCCAGAGTTCATCAAGATTCTTTGGATTTATCTTCAATGCCTCCTCCTTCATCTTACCCCAGACATGTTCAATAATGTTAATGTCTGGGGAATGGACTGGCCAATCCAGGAGCACCTTGACCTTCTTTGCTTTCAGAAACTTTGTGGATGTGAAGGTTGAAGTATGTGAAGGAGTGCTATCCTGCTGAAGAATTTGCCCTCTCTTGTGGTTTGTAATGTAATGGGCAGCACAAGTGTCTGATAACTGTTGATGTTGCCCTCCACTCTGCAGATCTCTCGCACACCCATGATTTTTCCTTCACCAAACTTGACTGATTTCTGTGGGATTTCTGTGGGAATCTTGGGTCCATGCGGGTTCCAATATGTGTTCTGCAGTATTTGTGATGATTGGGACGCAGTTCAACAGATGATTCATCTGAAAAAATGATCCACTAGAAGTCAAGTTATTGTTGCTCTTACAACTTGGATCAATGACAAGACTTCTGTCAAGTAGTGTATATATATATATATATATATATATATATATATATATATATATATATTGTTATTGATATTGACAAGCTTAGTCTTTGTATAAAAGGTAAAGAAAACCATGTGTTCTGAGGAACTGCTTAAATTCATTCAGCCTGGAATGTAGTAAGGATTAAAATGTCAAGTGGATGACAAGTTGTTTTCTTCAAGGTGAGATCAGGTTGAGGTATGAAATTCTACAGCGAGATGCCTTTCCGCCACCAGCTAATATGTCTAATTTGACTTTGTCTGATCTCTCAAAACTGCCTTCATTTTGCATGCGCCTGGAAAGTGCACAGAGTTGTGATCTGATCTGTAAACAGAAACTGAGAGAAAGAAATGTTGAGACAGAAAAAGGTTAGTGAGACCTTGCACTTTGCTCCAAACCTCAATCGTAGATAACATCATTCTCACTAGTACTCGAAAGTTTGCTTTTTTACACTTGGCAACAGCTTTGTCACATTTAAGCGCAGGCCACAATTATGGCTGTGAATTTGTACCATGTCTGCAAATGTATGTACGGCTGCATGACAAAATGAAATGCTGCGTTGTTGGTAAATAGCTGCCAGTTAGTGTTAGGTGGTGTCTGTACAGTTGGCGATGGCTGACGTCCTGGACCATGGCCTGTAGCCTCCCTTGGGTGTTTGGAGGCAAAGAGTCAGGCCTTCCCCCCTGACTGGGCCCCTGCTGGCTGTTATCAATTATAGAGCTGGCGAGCACAGCCTGGCCACAGCAGCTCGGGGCTAACAGAGGGGAAATAGGACAGGACAGGGGGTAAAGAAAAAGACAGACAGCGCAGACTATACCTGTGGACAGAGACTAGGCACCCTCGAAGAATCAAGGAACACTTCAAAAGAAGGCAAACACCATACTTTCTGCAATAAAGATTTAGTGAAGAGGATGATATTCGCTAATGTGAGTCTGCTTTCTTTCATATGGCCCTGTGCTTAGTCAGCTGGTACTTATGGCTTTTATTGCTTGGATAGATGTGTCTTTACTTCCTATATAGCTGCTACAGACATACTGCAGATATCAAGCTATTAACAGCAGATATTTGTTTAAAGCGTTTCGTTTCATGTGAAACATGTTGACTTACTGCAAAAGGATAAAAGATGGATAAAAGCGCAGATGAAATGATAGAGATTATGGAAGGAACGTTAACAACCAGTCGCAAATAGCAGCCATCTGTAGGGCTGTAGTTCAGGGATGATGGAGGGGCCAACATCAAATTTAGGGCCAATCTATTTCCACTTCCTGTGCAGCTGACTTAGAATGTGAATTAGCCAGCATGAAAATGTGCGCAGTTTGAATTAATTTATTAAACAGGTGAACCACATCAATCCTGAGGAACCTGATTCTGCTCCCACAGAGAGGAAATGCATTGAGTATTGCCTCATCGCTCATTCCTTCTCCCCTTGTCACTTCTGTTCTCGACTTTGCTCAGACTGTCATTTCTTGCCCTTTTGCCAAATTAGTCTTGTCTCATCCCCTGTCCTCTCTAACTTCTCACTTTTTATGATTTCCTTTTAATCTTGCCTTGTCTCATCTCTCCTATTTTCACCTTTTTCTTGTTTTACCTATTCCTGTCTTATCTAAAATTCACTGTTGTGGTAGTTGCGACCAGACCAGGTTATATCTTGTGTCTAAAATCAAGACTATTTATCATGGACTTGGGACCTGTCTTGAGTTAGATTTGTGTCTGGATTAAACAATACTGCAGATACATTTTGTGGTAACACTGTCTGACGAGGTTCACCTCACGTTAACGTAAAATCAGTCTTTATTCACCGCAAAAGAACACATATTTACACTGTCTGAATTATTCCGACCATCGGTGTCTTGGCTCTTACCTTAACACTGCTCGTGTCATCGCCACACATGGACAACTGCACCTCTGTTAAACTGTTTCCATAAATGGAGATCAAAATGAAAATTTTAAGGCCCCGTTTGCTTTTTCGTTTTAAAACGCATAAGTTTTGCTACGGTTACGCCATCCTTCCATACTATGCCGGAGTTTTCGAGCCACGAAAACGGAGCGTTTTGGAAATGCTGGAGAGGTCGTTTTCATTCTAAAACGCTGCTGTTGCGTTTCAGTGTGGATGGGGGAAACGGAGACCTTTGAAAACGGAGGTGTGGCTGCTGAGATTGGCTACCTGACTGGGGCTTTTGGGTCATTGCATAGCCTTCCTTTATTCTTCAAGTGCACATGACTATAACGCCACCGGAAGACAGCAGACCAGCCTTCACTGTAAACACTGTATTTTCGATAGCCATAGAAGTTTTATATTCATTTGTTACTTTAAGTAACAACTCGACCTCGACGTCTGTCCACAAAAAGATCTCTCTTGCTTTCTTTGCCATCGCATTGATCGTTTAACCAGCGTTTGTTGACTAACAATAACCAAATGCCGAACGAGACACATGCTTACTTGAACGCGCATGCCCAGAGTGCGCAAATGATGATACGTGATATACGTTTCTGGTGGTGTAGCGTGGACGGAGAGATCTGTTGAGAGACGCTGGGTGAAACCGTAGTGTGGACGCAGATCATTTTCATGCTAAAACGTCATTTTAAAACGAAAACGCACTAGTGTACGGGGCCTAAGTCTGCTTCCCCAAAGAAAAAGACAGCAGTAATGCTATTAATCTCCCATAGAGTCAAGAGAACATATGTTTTAAACTGTGGACTGATTATCCTAGATCGTCAAAGAATTCAATGCAAGCGCTGATATTTCTCATCAAATTCTTTCATGAGCAAATGGCACATTCTGTTATCCAAAATTTATGTTGTGACCCAGCAAATGTTATACCACTAAATGTTAGGAGAAACATCTGAAATAAGATGATACCTAAATCAAACACTATTGAAAACTGTATAATGAGTCTCATTATTACATATTCCGAGAAACAGAATGTTCCTTCCCCAACTGAGTGAGCCAAATAAAGACTCAAAGTTGCAGTACAGGTTTGCCTGAAAGCAACTAGGTCAGGCATTTTTTGGCCATTTAGATGTACTGTACTTCTGTGTCATGCGATCATGCACAGTGACCAGGAATGCCAGCTTTTTCCTTTCTCTTTATAGAGTGAGTGTGAGTGTGTGTGCAGTTGTGTGTGTCCTGGCAGGGGATGAGACGAGCATGGCCAATCCGAACCCTCGCCACAACTCCATTCAGCTGCATGACAAACCAGGCAGAGCAGCGTGGCCCACTGCCATAAAATTCTGCCTTTTATCTGTCCAGACATTACGGGTGGCTTTGTGTGTGTGTGTGTGAGTGAGAGAGACAGAGAAAAAGGGAGAGAGAGAGACAGCACCAGCCTGAGTCAGTTTGCCACAGTCCCTGTCAGCCCTGTGTTCTGTGTGTAATGTTAAACTGCACTGGGGGGCCTGTGGGAGCCGGACAGACAATGAGGCTGGGCATGTGGCGCTTTTCTCCACTGCAGATGACGTCTTTGGGGGAAACATGATGTAGGGCATCTGGCTTCTTGGCATTCAGAGCCTATTTCAGCCTTTGTCTTCTCCAAGGAGAGCGAAAAAAAATTGAGGTTAATTTTACAGCTCTTTGTGCTCTTTGTGCGTAATGAATGCTTTGTCATGTAGGTATGTCAAAGTCCAGATGCCTCAAACAAAATAGTGAATATTTTGGCCAACTCGTGAACAAATATTATCATCAGATTATCAGATAATTAAAGAGCAATTAAGGATAACATAATTAATAGGCTGCCAATACCTTCTGGATCATGGCAGCAGCCATTCATTTAGCACAATGTTCGTTTGCAGTACAAATGGGGATTGCAGCGTGATGCTAGAAATATTCTCAAATAAAGAATGCTTGCG
Organism: Danio albolineatus; assembly: GCA_903798035.1. NCBI lineage: Eukaryota > Metazoa > Chordata > Actinopteri > Cypriniformes > Danionidae > Danio > Danio albolineatus. Next base: position 18,281,565 of record CAIGQQ010000001.1, read on the forward strand.
AGTGTGAGGAGTGCCAAGTACTTACGTTGTTCTTTAATTAGCACCTTTAGCAGAGGCGCTAGAGTTTCATGAAAGACTAATTCCTTCCTGTTGGAAACTACTGACAACATCTGTTCTTTTGGCAAATCTCTCTCTCACTGAATGGACTGTGAAGTTCCAGAACTGTTGAAAAAAAACTCTTGTGTGCAGAGCTGAATCGGTCGTCAGCAATTATTAAGGTATATACACGCAATAAAGTAACAAAGGCTGTATCCTTAAAAAAAAAAAACATAAGGAAAAAAAGCTTTTCACACATTTTATTATTCCTAAAGATAACCGTTAACTAACAACTTTTACTAATGTAAGCCAGAAACAACACTTTCCACTTCAGAAACTTAAGTTACAAGTCTCTAAAGTCCTAACCACAGTGTTAGGGTACCATAGGAAGGCGCAAGGCTATTGCTAGATATTTGCTAGGGACCACACTTTGGTATTATTGTTCATTTATTCGTTAGTTGGAAATTAGAACTGAATTTAGAAATAGTTTTGAAACAAATCTTTGTGCTTAACAAACAAAATTAAATATGTAGGCTAATGGATGTCTTCAGTGGAGTACGTACAACACCGTTTTCTTATCCACAAAGGTAAAGGAGTAAAGTAATGAGTAAATGTAAAGAGAAAGTAAAGAGGCCGCATGGAGGAGGCTCGTTCTTTATCCTTGCCCAGCAGATGGTTTGTTTAACTGTTTTCTCGCTAGTAAAGAATTTAGTTTTTCCACTTACAAAGTCTGCCATGTAAATATCAAATGCGCCATAGCGCGACGTAACTGACACTTAAAGGGAATGGGAGATGAGACTCTGGTTGTTTTAATGCACACTATGCTCAAAACACACCCATAACTCATTAAGAGAATAAACACTACCCTGTGTGCCCCAGTGCGCAGAACATATAATTCTGTCAAAATCAAAAAATGGATTTAGACACGTTTTTAGACTTAAGCTTTAGACTTTGCACCTAGATCGTTAAAATAGAGCCCATGGACATGTTAAGGTACTCTGGAAAGTTGCAAGGTGCATTACAGCATTCTAAATAGTTGCTTGTAATGTAGCTGTTGGTGGTTCAGAATGTTTTTTCTAGGTTATGGTGTTCCGATGCAGTACTAATGATCTTGTTTGTAACAAAAGAAACAAGTTTTATTTTGAATATGCAGCTGTTCAGCATTAGCCCTTTTTCATTTGATTCTTCCTTTTTGTAAAGCCACATTTGAGTGATTTTAGATTTTGGTAAGCATACTCAAATATGTAGCCTGTTGTGTTATGTCTTAAGAATTTGAACATTTAGTTTCATGTATAGAACTGCCCATGCATCATATATAAAATGTCAACTGTGGTTAATGATAGACTAAACAGGATTTTCACCTGAACTGCTTTTAAAAGTCATCAGCTTCAATCCTGTGAGCATTCATGCCTCTCAATGGAAAAAGAGGCTGTTGTACAACACCTGAAACATGGTTAATGAGGAACAATATCCTATGTCTTAGCTTACCGTTCTGTCATTTACTCTTGCTTACACCAGTTCATTGAGCTTAGAATTAAATGGGTTATTAGCATGTGAAACGTACATAAATACAATCTAAAGGACTTTGTATTCCTGCCATTGCTCTGTTCAAAGCTACTGGTGCATTAAACTATTGAAAAAGGTCAACCTAAAAGAAACTTGTTCAAGTTAAATTATGCCGAAAGGAGTCATATACTGTAAGCTAGGCTTTTGTTACAGAGATTTGTTACATTTGTATGCAAACAATTGTATCATCTTTGAAATGAAACCATTGAAAGAAAGCTGGTTGTGTTTGGTTATATTTGTTGCTTTAGATATGTTATATATCTTGCAACAGATTCTAAAGCAAAGGGGAACTATAGAGTCCTCCTGAAGACCTACATTATGTGATACACCGTGCCCTTATTTGAATATGAAATGATGGTCTGTAGAGCATGACCTGAGGGCCAGGCTCCTTTCGTTACCCATGGTCCCTGATCACTCCACTGACCATAATCCCCTGGGCCTTCGCTTCCTAAGGCTCGATAAAAAAGGAGTCTTTTTATTCAACTCAGTTCCACTGAATCACAAGTGTCAAAAGCTATCAGCTCAGAGGAGACTCTAGTGCTCAGTCCATTGCTTTCTAAGCTGAGGTCTCTTCAGCTTGCTGTGCTCCGTGGGACACACTGGGCAAGATCTCAAACTCGTCAGCTGAGAGAGACGGATTTCTCAGCATTCAGACAAACTGCCGGGGTTCTGTTTTTATCGTAAGGGTAGATTCAGTGTAACCTAATAGGCCGCTGCCCAGTGGGAAATTGAGGAGAGCTCTGCAGATTAGAGCCTGTTGAAAGACGACAAGCCCAGCGAATACCCTCACCGGCCAGATTTTCCTGCCACATTGTGTTGCTCCCTTCATGTATGGATGCAGCCACGGCCATTTGTGGAAGTCGTGTGAATGAGAACGGTTTTAGGAGTAATCCTATCTTTAGTCCCTGTGGGCAAAACTCTCACGATTTACTTGTAACTGTAATGGACTTGTTTGGATAAGCCCTGAGAGGAATTTTATGAACTCAGAATATCATTTATGATGTTTTTTGACTATGTGCTTGACTGTTGTTGCCCTAGGCCAGACTGAGAACATTAAGGCCTTGATTGAGTGCACTTTCTCCACGTGATTCAGTGCGGTTAAACCCCTTAATGTTCTCTTGGATTTGTTTACTCTTCATGACTGCATTGCTGTCTTCGAGATCAGTGGATGGATCTGAATGAGCGTTGCTAATTCTCCCATCCTGGTGTCCTGATTTCACCCTCTGAAGGCTCAGCCTAGCTTATCACTAGCTCTTACAAAGTTCTTTGACGCACAAAAAGTCTCCATTAATTGAGTGCATAAATTGATTATTACATCAAAAAACACATGTAAGCATTTTATAACTGGCGACTCATTATGCTGAATGTGTATTATTTAAACCTAAGTGACACCCCTTCAGGGCGGCATGGTGGCTTTATGGTTAGCACTGTCGCCTCACAGCAAGAAGATCGCTAGTTCAAGTCCAAGCTGGGCCAGCTGGCATGTCTGTATGGAATTTGCATGTTCTTCCTGAGTTTGCGTGGATTTCCTCTGTGTGCTTCAGTTTCCCCCACAGTCCAAAGACATGAACTAAATTGGCTGTAGTGTATGTGTGTGACGTGAGAGTATTTGGGTGTTTCCCAGTACTTGGTTGCAGCTGGAAGGGCATCCGCTGTGTAAAACATATGCTGGATCAGTTGGTGGTTCAGTTGGCGACCCCTGATGAATAAAGGGACTAAGTCAAAGGAAAATGAATCAATCAATGAACGACACCCCTTCACTTGAATTATAGCAGTAAAATGACCAAGACTATGACCGGCCAGGATTTTGCCAAGTATGTCAGAATCTGGATTCTGATATTCCTAACACTTAAGCTGACAGTCAGCCATTGGAAATGGCAGGCCTTTGTGGACTAGTGTTTATTTGTGTTCAGGTTAGTTTCTGCAATGTGTTCTGCACCATTGACACTAGTCAGACCACATCAGGGGCTTTTTGGCTGATCGATCTTGTTCAATCAGTGTCCGTCTATGTTTCTCACTATCAGCGAGAAAGTGCACTCTAAATGGCTGTTAAGTTTAGTGAAAAAGACTTCAAGATGACTTCAAAAGAAGCTGTTAAAATTCGATGTCATCTTACTGGAGCATTTAAAATATATTTATGGGGATATGAGGAAAGCAAAAGCACAAAGTTTTGTTTATGCAATTTTACTTTCAATTTATTTCCCCTTTTGAATGATGTCTAGACTTTTGACACTTGCTATATATAAAACGTTTAGCTTTTATTATTAATTTTTAAATTGGCGTGTCTGACACATCTGCGCTTGAAAATTCAATCTTTAATTAAACTGTGTTGTTTATGGCCAAGATATATCTTATGACCAATAAAATGTCTTTGTACTTGTTTAAGCTTTAAGCATATCTTACAGTGGGCAACACAGGTGTGTTTTTTGTTGTTTTGTCTCCCTCAATAATGTTTTGGCTGTGATTCAATGGTAATCAACCAACCAACCAACCAAATAACCAACCAACCAATCAATCAATCAATGAATCGGTCAGTCAGTCAGTCAACCAATCAATCAATCAATCAACCAATGTAATTATTTTTTTAAACCATCAATCAAACTAAATTAATTTAATCAATTAGTTTAATAATTTGATCAATAAAATGTAAAACTTATAGTGTGGTTAAAATGTCTAATTGATGAAGAATAAATACTAGATTTATTTCATGCATTCAGGGCTTGACATCAACATCCACCAACCCACCAAATGCAGATTTCAGCTGTGGCATGTTAGACAGACACTCCCATATGCCACTTTGGCTTATTGAAAATAATTTTTAAATTGTAGTTTTCTTAAAACAGGCTTTGACAATAAGGATGGCCCAATATTTGTGCTAATGTGATCTTAGAATCGAGAGCCAGTGTGACAGACAAAAATAATTTTGTTCGTAAAAGTAAGAGAAAGCAGGTGAATACCGAATGAGAGGCCGATCACTCGCGCGTACAGGTGATGTCATGCACCGATTGTGTGCGCGTGCTCCCGAGTACTTGCATGAAGCAACCGTGCCTAGAGGAAACACAACTGGTGTGATCGGTTCTGTTTCAAATAGACTGAACAAAAAGCAATGATCATGCACCTACAGTCCTTCTGCTTTCAAGAGCTAACAGGCATAACATTTTTCATGTGTGCTTGATCATCCTTTTATTATCACACGGTATGACTTAATTCTCGTATTTTACAATAACATTGCTTTAATATGAGATTAACTCCCCATTTATGTGTAGTTAACTTGTGATATGAGACCTTTAGCCTGGACAGATTACTGTGCATATTTTAAATACATGATACTTTTTTTAAAAAAGAAAAGTTTTGTTGAATTAAAAAGTGCATGTATCCAGCTATAGTTTGCTTGTTTTGATACGTTATTAAAAATTTGTTGCTGGGAAATAATAATTTATTTATTTTTGATGTGGTCAAAGATAAATTTACTAAATCCTTAATTTTGAGCCCTTAAAAGTCATGTGAAAATAAAAAACTAATTGCAATGCGACACAACTCATTTGCTCATGCACACTGAGAAAGCTTATACACAACACGCACAAAAAGTAAAATGAATGAGAAGGCATGTGGACATAACACAAAATCTAAATCAAGTCATTTTAGTGTGTCCAAGTCATTCAGTCATTCATTCATTCATTCATTCATTTTCTTGTCAGCTTAGCACCTTTATTAATCTGGGGTCGCCACAGCAGAATGAACCGCCAACTTATCCTGCATATGTTTTACGCAGCAGATGCCCTTCCAGCTGCAACCCATCTCTGGGAAACATCCAGACACTATGGACTATGGACTATTGTCCATTCACTATGGACAATTTAGCCTACACAATTCACCTATACCACATGTCTTTGGACTTGTGGGGGAAACTGGAGCACCCGGAGTAAATCCACGCAACCATGGGGAAAACATGCTAACTCCGCACAGAAATGCCAACTGACCAAGCTGGGGCTCGAACCAGCAACCTTCTTGCTTTGAGGCGAATGTGCTACTCACTATGCCACCGTGGCACTGTGTCAAAGTCATATTTATGCATATAAAATATATTTTTCCAACAACAAAATTATGGCTGGTCAAAATGGCTAGTAATGTTGGAAATCAGCTAGCCACAGTGGCTGGTGATCAAAAAAATTAATGTCGAGCCCTGCATGCATTTATATATCGTACACATAAAAATGACATAGAGCGAGTTTCATCCAAATCTCAGCAAATGTAACTGTAAATGAATCAGCAGTTTGTTGTTTATTGAAGCACAGCATGACATTTTGGACACAGCGGTCAGATAAATCTAGTCTTAACTTTTGAAGCTAATTACCAAGAACGACTCTCAGAATGGAGTAAAAGGTCAATTCTAAATGTAACAAGCAAATTAAAAACGTAAAATGTGTCCTTTGGGTCAAGTGAGATCCTCACTGCTCTTGTGTATTGAAAAAGGGCTCTTTCTGAAAGGTTTGAAATAAACAGCTTTGTCTCAGAAGCCAGTCTGTGTTTCAGTCTGTTGTCGTACAGAGAGACGTCTCGAAGTGAGACTGAGCAGGCCGAGTGCCAAGGCCTTAAACGGTTAAGAGCCCTGAGTGCCAAAGCGCCTGGCACAAAGACAAATGGCACGCGGCAGCAGTCACTGAATTACATTACTGTCAGTGTGAAAATTATAAAACCAAATGCAGCAACTCAAATTATGCTCTCATTTGGATGTTAGAACAGGGCCACTTCACGGTGGACATGACGAATGTCAAGTTTACTGAGGTGGAGACTGAGAAGGGTATATCCCGGCGAAAAAAAGCCGGGATATACCCATCACGTTATATAATGTTTTTTTTTTTTTGTATGTTCTTTTCAGACAATGTTTTAACTTTTTATTTGTTGGTTATAATAACATTCAAAATATTTTCCTTATAAAATATTAATATAAAATCTCCTTATATTAATGCTCCCAGAATGTTATTTAAAACATCTTTACAAACTTCCATTCACATTAAATGAATGTTTTAAGTTCTACGTAAAGTTCTAAGTAAGATTTTTCTGTCAATGTTATAAGAATGTTACAAAAACATTAGTTTAATAATGTCACACGCTAACATTTACACAACTTAAAAAAAAAAAAATACAGGTCTTGTATTTACTAAGACTATTATTAAAGTACCAAGGCTCATTCAGACTAATGACAATAACCATAACAACAAAGATTTTAAATTCATTCATTTTCCTTCAGCTTATTTATCAGGGGTTGCCACATTGGAATGAACCACCAACAATTTTGCCATATGTTTTACGCAGCGGATGCCCTTCCAGCTGCATCTCCAGTACTGATTCGAAAATAAATTTAAAAGAAGAGCACACTCACACAATTAAATACCGTAACTTTAATCAATCATTAATCATTCATTCATTTATTCATTCATTTTCTTTAAGGCTTAGTCCCTTTATTAATCTGGGGTCACAGCGGAATGAACCGCCAACTTATTCAGCATATGTTTTACACATATTAGGGAAATAAGTGACCGCTAGTCAATTGGTGATTTTTAAAACACTATCGGTTGGGTTTAGGTAAGGGGGTGGGTGGGGTATCAGACAGTTGTTCAGACAGTCAGTCAGTTGACAGCGGCCTCTGGTGTATTTAAGCAAGAAGAGCAGGCGCAAATGTCGATTTTTAAAAAAGAAATCTGAAAAAGCGTATACAATGATCTCTGGCGGATTCGCAAAAACAAAAACTGCTAAAAAGCATAGCTCTTGGGACTAATCTTGTGCTCTCCAGAAATGTATACAGGGGTATGTAATCAGAATGAGCCTGTGTTGGCCATGTCACAATATAAAGGTATAATTTGGCAACTTCTTATTATGGGAGGCCTCTTCATACTCCAAGCTAGGACTTTAGTCTTTACAATTTTAATAATGTAGAACTGAATCTCAATAGTATCTTTTCCATTATAAGGTGAAGAACTCGTTTGACTGTATTAACTGCTGAAGAAAGGAATCGCAAATTACGCTTTATCAGCTGTAATAATAACGCATAATGCAATTCCTCATCCCGGTTCTCTTGTTCAATATCAGCAGACACATTTTTGCTAATGACATTCTTATTATCTTGTTGTATTGATCATGTGAGTGTTCAGCCGCTCTGCTTTTTTCTCGATGTGGAGAGTCTCTCAGACATCTGAAACCTGATGCTGGAGGCCATTTTGTGCTTTTTATCACATGACAGCAATAATTGGAACAAGGTTTCCTCTACTTCCACATCACACACACACACATACAGATGTCTAGATGTGGATCATTAAGTCTATAGAGCCGTGCAGCTGACCGCAGTGTCATGTTTAACTGCAGCTGTATGTCTACACATTTAAAGAAGGACACACACACACACACACACACACACACACATATTGATGCGTAAAAACAATGAACATTACATTATTTTTTTTATCTTATCCACGTTTCATATCCACCTTTTCCACGTGTTACTGCATTTTAAAATCTGGATATACAAATAATCCATAAACGTAGTGAAAACAAAGTGAGTTTTGCTTTGTACGTCTTGCTTCGTGCTTCATTTTATAAGTTATGAAATAAAATTTTGCTTAGAATTTTAATATAGCATTAGTATTACAATTATATCAGCTGGTAAAACTTTTGCATTATGTTTTGTTTCTCCAGATTATTTTCTTTTTGTATCATGGTCTGCTGAAAATAAATGTTAATCTTAAGTGTTTTTAAACGTTATTTACATACTATAGATAAAATGTAATGAGTATAATGCCACCTAACCGTACCCAGGATTTTTAAAAATATATATCCCTAATTGTTTTATAGACGTTACTCGCATAATTCAGGCAAAGAATCATGGGGAGTAGGAAAAGGGTGAAATAAAAGTGTATGTGTGTGTGTGAGATCTACAGGTGCACAGGCACTGGTCTCTACGGAAAGGGAACATTAGCCCGAGGCCATGGGCGCACAGTAAGAGAGGTGTGTGTGTGTGTGAGTGTAAGAGTGAGAGCTGTTTCAAATGCAAATCACCTGCTCCACTTCAGACAATGCAGCCCTCTATCAAAGCAGCTTGTAAAATATCAGTACCCTGTGGCTCCATTTATAAAACAGGCACCCCAAACAGGGCCGGAGGAGAGTGGGGCCCCTCTACGTACGTCTGATGGGGTCAGACTTCCAGGACAAGCTTTGCCCTCCGCTAAGTCTGCTGTTTAACACACAGGCCTTAATGAGAAAACCAAGCAAGCTGCATTAACGCAACACAAATGTAAATAACGACCACACGTTGAAGAAGACGTGAGAGAGAAAGTCTGAGGGTTTGAACTTCCTCTATTTTTTGATAAGGCTTCACCACATTCCGATATATCTGAATTGTGCCACTGTGAAGAGATGGGTCATGAATGGGTATCTAATTTTAAAGCCCTCATGAGAAGGTCAGTTTTAAATATATATGAAGTGCAGATGCCAAAACCTCTAAGTGCCATCTGAAATTTGTTTTTCTCAGGCCCCTGTGTGCAGGTTCAGTAATTTCACTACACACACACACAAAGAGAGAGAGAGAGAGAGAGAGAGAGAGAGAGAGAGAGAGAGAGAGATAGAGAGAGAGAAAGAGATGCATATTGTGGCAAGCTGAGATCACCTACTGCTACTGTAAATAAAAAAAAACTCAGGTTTCATTATTACTGTTGCTTTTATTCAAGGTTTTGGATTTATAGCAAATACATTTAATTTGCAAAACCTGTCTAGTAATAGACACTTTATAGATATTTGCAGTGATGATCATTATAACAATACAGAACGTATGAATGTTTTACAGATGTTTTTATTTAGTCGCTGTTGATTTTTTTAAGTGCAAGATCTCAAACTCCTTCAGAAAGAGAATAATGTGTCACTAATCAATGACACTGATTATAACTTTATTTGTTCATATAACCAGTTTTTTAATGATCATAACTAGACATTAATCAAGCTTGGAAATGTATTTGTCTATGTTGCCAGATTGTGACGTGTCGTTTATGAAACAAAAATAATAATAACTGCAGTATTGTCACACCCTCTGCACGTTCCCACAGTCCCAATCACCGCTCTCAGTCACCAGCCACCACACAACACAGCCGTGAGCACTCTCCTGATTACTAATTCATCACACCTGCAATCACTTCCCTCTGCACACATAAATACTTACCTCACTCATTCACTCACTGACTGGTATCACGTTCACATGATCAACCCTACCTTCTCGTCTCATCGTCCTTGAATGCTCTCCTGTGCTCCCAGCGATTCAACCCTGCCTTACGTCTGATCCTGCAAAAGGGAAGTGACTTTGTTTTCACCCTAAGACTTTTGTGCACTCAAACTCACCTATCTGGATCTCCCGCTTATCTCTGGATCAACCCTCCTGGCTTTGATCGCATGTGTTGTCCTTATTGAAGTCACTTCAATAAACATATCACTTTTGTAATCTCTGCCTTCTTCTCCTTGTTGTGACCGTGACAAGTATATGCTGTATATAATATATCATTTCTGTCCTAGCTTGTAATCAGTTTATTTTTCATATTTACATTTTATAATTCACAAACAATTTTACACTGTTAATTGTCTAAAGTGCTCTGACTGATTAAACTTTGTGGTTAATTGTAAGCACCTTAGCAACTTTAATCCATTCTTCATGTAGTATGGAGATTTGATATGAATGGATCTATGGATCAGTGAATAAAGGACATGTGCCATTTTACTGTAACGTGATTAATTGAACAAATATGATTCTATATGTAGAAATCATGTAAAATTCTTGAAATCATATTCAAGTCTTGTAAAGAGTCTGCTTTAATGTTTCAAAAAAAATGTGAAGGGGACTCTATACTGCTCAGTGAGCACCGTCTTTTGGATGAGACATTAATTAATAAGGTTCTGACTCTCTGTAGTCATTAAAAAATCCCAGGATGTTCTTCAAAAAAGAGTAGCGGTTTAACCTCGGCATCCTGGCCAGATCTGCCCATTGGCCTCTGTCCATCATGGCCTCCTAACCATCCCCATATAATAATTGATTTAATCACTCTGTCTCCTCTCCACCAATCAGCTGGTGTGTGGTGTGCAGTCTGGCGCAATATGGCTGCCGTCGTGTCATCTAGGTGGAAGCTGCACACTAGTAGTGGATGAGTAGATTCCCCCCAACGTGTAAAGCGCTTTGAGTGTCTAGAAAAGCGCTATATAAATGTAAGGAATTATTAAAATATGGCTAAAGTAATATTTAAAGAGCAGAAAATACTTATGCTTATTTGGACTTAATAAAGTGTGTAAAAGAACAAAAACATTTTTATTATATTTCTAAAATATAAAATCACAATCGATTATATGTTGGGTGTCACAATCACCAGCAATTTAGTTCATACAGACCGCTGAAGAACTACAAATCCCATTTTACCTGTTCACACACATTTGTTCCGGATCACTGATGATGACACATAATCATTAACTGGACTATAAAGACAATTCTCATTAGTGAGTCTTTTTTTTACCCTGTGTAACATTAAAAAAGTGTTAAGTTTGTCTTGCCTTGTTTCGATTCTTTGCCGCATAGCATGATGCTTTGCCTCTACTCTGATAACGTTTTTTGGATAACCTTTATGCTTCTGTTTTGCTCCTTTAAATATTGCCTGTCTGACTGCTCTTACGATTAACGAACTGCTCGTGAATCTTTACCTCCGTTGTCAGAATCCTTAAGGGGCTGCAATGCTACCTTTTTTTTTTTTCCTTTTTTAGATTTTACATGACCTGAAAGTTGAATAAGCTTCCCCTTGATGGTTACTGTGTTAGGATATAACAATATTTGGCAGATATTCTATTCAAAAAATTGAAATCTGAGGGTTCAGAAAACATAAAAAAAATAATAATAATAAAAAAATGTTTTGAAGCTTTTATGTTTTTCTACATTGTAAAAAAAAATGTTGGGCTCCACACAATCGATTTGTGTCGGGGCAACATGAAGGAATTAAGTTAACATATTAGTTTTTACTCAATTAAGTGGACTGAATGTAAAACATTACAATGTCCAAAAAAAAAAAATTTCAGCTAATTTTAAATAAGTAGTTTGTACAAACAACAAACATTATTTTTTAAACGTTTAAACCAAGTGCTTAGCAATGCACATTACTAATTTATTTTTACATTTCCATAGTGGGAAATTTACAAAACATTTGTGGAACATTCTAATATTTTGCATTTATATTAACAATTAAAGATGCCTATTGCAAATAAATATACATGTGATACATTAATTAATTTTCCTTTGGCTTAGTCCCTTATTTATCAGGGTTCACCACAGCCGAATGATCCGCCAACTATTCTGGCATTTGTTTTATGCAGCCACACCAATACACTGTACTCTCATTCACACACTTATACACTATGGCCAATTTAGTTTACCCAATTCACCTACCGCATGTCTTTGGACTGTGGGGGAAACCGGAGCACCTGGAAGAAATCCACACCAACACGGGGAGAAAATGCAAACTCCACACAGAAATGTACAGTATTAACTACTGAGCCACCATATGTGATACATATGACAAAATGTTGTGATCCAGGGTCACATTTGTCATGCTGTGATTCTTGTTCTAATATGCCTGACTTTTCTTGTTTGTTTTTCAGTGTAGTTTTGTTACACTGAGTGACATTTTTAGTGGATGTCTTCTGTAAATCATGCTAAAACAAAATTAGCATAGTCTCTATTTTGCTCCTCTTAAAAATAAAAGTAAAAAAGCCAAGTTGTAGTGTATTAAGAGTAATTAAAACCGCATTACACTCTGAATGAATACATGAAAACTTACTTTCCACTTGGACTCAGTGCATTATGTTGTAAAAACTATTTTCCCCCACACTGAATATTTATGATTTGCATCACTCATTTGGGAGCAATCTTTCAAAAACAACATAACCATTTACAATTCAATGAGACTTATTTTGGCATCTACATCCTTTAGTCTGACATGACAACTCAATTGCACAACAAATCAATCTATAGTTCAGAAACTACAGCTCACACAATAGAACAATGATTCAGCGGCACTACAAAAATCACTAATGATGAGTGACAATAGTTTTGGCAGGTATTGTAAGACATTTTTAAAAAATTGCCAGGGACTGTGAACAAGTGCAGTCTGTTTTAAAATGCTAACACAGCTCTCACACTGTAAACACTCACTGGGAAACCGTTCAGACACTTGACTGTGTGTTAGAGTGAGCTAGCATTGTGAAATGTTATCTTCTTAGCAAAGAGCCCCAGCGGATGGCCTCCTCTAGATGCACATTATGTGTTTTTATGTGTCAGATCATGCATGACCCCCCTACAGTACATTATCAGCCATTAGTGGGGGTGGGGGGGAACGGCACCTCTGAGGGAGGGAGTCTGATCATGTTGACTGATTTTGATTAGGTCATGTTAGGAGCATTAGTCTGGGAGAATGAGAAAATGTGTTGGGAGGGATGGAGGGCGGTGGGGTTATTTATACATCAGGCCCCTGAAGTGCATGTAATGGCAGCTCCGAGATGACAGGTTCTCCCATGCAAACTGGAGAGAGGAACTGGACTGTTGATAGAGGAAGCATATTGTTGTGAATTGAAGAAAAGATAGACCAGGAGAATTTTGGGTATCTGTTGTGAATTGAAGAAGAGAGAGACCAGGGGAGATTTTGAAGCAGAATCATTTAAATGACACCTATTTTACCCCTTTTCAAGATTTAAGACAAGACTTTTGTGTCTCCAGAATGTGTCTGTAAAGTTTCAGCTCAAAACACCCGTCAGATTTTATTGGAATTTTTTTATTTTTGAATTTTCTGCTTTGAACAATATGTAGCTGTTTTTGTTGCTTGTGCCTTTAATGCTAGTTCTCACCATTCCCATGTGTCTGTCAGAGTGTGCCTTAATCTTTGCCTGCATCAGATAAACAGCACAGTGACAGACATGTAGGAAGCAGATCTCACGTAACGTTTGAGAGAAATACTAGAGTAAGAACTTTCCCAATGATTATTTGATGTATTTGTTGTATAGAGTTAATTCAAGCCTTTCTGCGATGAGTCACACACAATGTCGTTACAAGGTAAACAATGTTACAATGTTACAATGTTAATGGAGAAAATAAACCTGATTCAATGTCCACAAACTGGTAGGAAAGCATCTTCTTTTATAATTGTACTGACATATGGCTGTGGTGATAAAGTAAAGCTGAAGTAAATCGATGTAATTGATTACAAACATTCACTTTTAAAAACGTTTTAAACTTGTTAAACTCATTCTTGATTACATTTGATATTGATTGATGATCACAGCAAGCTGAACAGATCTTTAAATCACAGTTGCTTTGTGCACATCCTGTCTTTTTGATACGATTATACGCCAAGGAGACATGTTCATACGTGGATGCCAGTCAGTTCTTTTTACATCACGTTGCACGTTGAGATTTGGATTCTATTTTAACGTCTGTAACTTTATAAACAGAGAATTATTGTGTTTTTATAACTCCAATATGACTGTGGACACATTATACCTGCACACACCAGCACAAATATTAATATAAAAAAATAGTCTTTACCATAATTTTTGCATAAATAAAAATAAATGTATTTCAAAATTGTACTATATATGGTGGCGCGGTGGGTAGCGATGTCCAGTGGTATAGTCCTAAAAAATAAGGTGGTGTACTATTACCCACCCAACCAAAAGGGGCTAAATGCTGCTTTATAATTGTACCTGAATGTTACAGTGAGACACCATTCGGTTGACTTGTTGTCGTCTTCGAAAAACTGACGAAAGGTCACGAATGGCACAATTTAAACAAAAATGCACCAATTGCAATAAATAAAGATGCCAGTTAAAAAAAACATTCAGCAAACAGTTAAAGGGACCATGAACACACATAAATTAGAGAAGTGGAATCAGCAAAACAAGTGAGTATACCGAGGGTATACACAATTATTGATGCTCAGAAGTTGTAATACCCAAACATCTTGTGGAAAAAAGTAGGCATACTGAGTATACGTGCGTATAGCCCCGACTACACCACTGGCGCTGTCACCTCACAGCAAGAAGGTCGCTGGTTCGAGCCCCAGCTGGGTCCGTTGGCATTTCTGTGTGGAATTTTTTTTTTTTTTTTTTTTTTTTTTGTATTATTGTATTTACTTACTTGTTTAGATTTATTTTATTATTATTAAAAGTATTACGGTGTCTAGAGTCTATTGATGTAGCTTTTTTCCAGGTTTTAAATCAGGCTTTCTTCCATGGAAATTTTTTGCAAACAACAGCTGAGTGATGTACATGATTTATTGGTTTCTTATCTTCCCTGAATCACCACCTATGCCTCCTATTATTAGAATACCAAAAGGAAATCTGTTTGAGAAATAAAGCTGGTCTCTCTCTCGGGGTTTAATCCAATAGGGGGTGATTAGATAGGGCTGCTTTCTGCTCTTATAAGAAGCTCATTGTATAGTGGCTGAAAGGAGCACAGAAGTATTGCCTCCAAGAAAATCACGGGACCGTTCTACTAAATGGTTCCTCGATATATTGTGTGTTCTAATTTGTAGGTCATTTAAACATACTGAAAAGCATCTAGAATGCTGAATGACACATTTAGTCTGTTTCAGTGGTTCACAAATGGTGCGTCACAGGTCGGTTGGAAGAGGGGTAATAAATGAAGCAAAATGCTGTTTGTGCTTATTGGGTGTCATTTATAGGTAGTACCAAGGATTTCTGGATGTGTAATGTAGTTCTTTGTGGACTGGAAAAGAATGTGCAGTTTTCACCCTGGACCTCAAAGCCATTCATTAGTGTCCTTTTTTAAAATTGAGATTTATACATTATTTGAAAGGTACATTAATAATATTTCTATTTATGTGTGGACAATAGGAAATAAATTAATTAATTCATTAGTTCATTCATTCATTCATTTTCTTTTCAGCTTAGTCCCTTTATTAACCATGGGTCACACAGTGGAATGAATAGCCATCTTATCCAGCATATGTTTTACGCAGAGGATGTCTTTCCAGCTGCAACCCATCACTGGGAAACATCCATACACATTCATTCACACACATACCCTACAGACAATTTAGCTCACCCAGTTCACCTATAGCGTATTCCTTTGGACTTGTAGGGCAAACTGGACTCCACAGAAAAATGCCAACTGACCCAGCTGAGGCTTGAACCAGCGACCTTCTGGCTGTGAGGTGATCATACTCTTATGCTTTTTGGCACAAAAAATAAAATAATAATAATAATAATAATAATAAATATTTTAAATATTTTAAACCATACAGTGTGTTTTTGGCTATTTTAAAATGTACCTGTTCAACATAAGACTGGTTTTGTGGTCCAGGGTCCAGAAATGTATACTGCATGTAGAAATGTATATAGTGAAAGTGTGTAGAAATGTTTTAGGTGATGATAATTGTTATACAACCAATTAAATTCTAATGCAATCACTTATTCGATGCTAGGTAAATAATGTTGATCTTAAGTGTTTGTGAAAAATCTTTAATATATATCTGTCGCCACTGGCTTTCTTGGTATGGGACTTGTGGAGCTGAGCAGAGATTCAGTTTATCAATAACAAGTAAGGTTACTTGATGTATTCGAGGTGGAGTTTATTCAAGCCTTTCTGCAATGATGAGTCATGCACAAATGCATTACAAAGTTGAAGTACACACATTTAGCTTTGCATTTATTTGCACATCTACTTGTGGCAAATGTGACAGGATACAAGTAAATAATCACTGCTTAATGGATACCTATTATGCTACTGTAAAATATAAACCAGATTTAATGTCCACGTGTTTGAAGCATCCTCGTATATACTGTAGTTGTACTGACACTATGCAACTGTGGTGATTCCAGAGGATAAAACTCATTCTTGAGGTGAAGCTGATTACAGAAAGTTGGGCAACCCAGATTCATTCTGAAAACTTAATTTTTTGTTGCAGATTTTGTTTTCGCAAATCCACCAAAGACCGATGTGTACACTTTTTGAGATCTTAAATTTATCTCGTTTTGCCATTCACGCCTGCTCATCTCATGTAAGTTTACAAGAGGCCGCTGTAGACCTGTAAGTATCTGTAGTATCTATAGCCCGGGGAGTGACACTGACAACTGAGGTGTGGATCCAAATGCAGGTTTAATAGAGATGTCAGGTAGGCAATGGTCAACAGGAGTAAACAGATGCATATAGACAGTCCAGAATCGTAGTCGAGAACAGGCAAGAAGTCAGAAGGCTGGCGGCAGGCAGGAATGAACAGATTAGCAAGGCGAAGGTATAAACACGGGAAAACAAGAGCAAGGAAACGTGTCGTAATGTCACTAGAAGCAAACAAGACTCAGCAACAGTGAGTGTTTCTGTGTGGATTAAATAGTGTATGTAATCAGTCAGGTGGTGTGTGTGCAATCAGTATAGACTTGGAGCAGGAGTGTGTGTGTGTTGCATGAGTGGAGATGTAGTCCATAAACAGGCGGATTTGTAGTTCTTATGTGATAGTCTGTCTACCAGAGATCTCTGGAAGTTTAGATCGCTGGTGATCGTGACACTGTCTGATTGACTGGCTGAGTGATCAAGTGACCCACCGTTCTCCTTCCCTAAACTCAACAAAAAGAGTTTTCAAAATCATCGATTGACCTGCCCACCCACTTCCCTAAACAACCAATACTGTTTTCAAGAAAAAAAATTATAAATTTTATTTTATATTTTGGCTTTTGTTTTTATCTTACCTGCTTTCTGGAACTGTGCTTTGCCAAACTTGAACCCAATCATCACGGTTAACTCCTCTCTGCATTTCAAGTCCGCCAATGTATGCGTTGAGCCACTGGATAAACTGGTACCAGCAGCAAAGCCATCCATACGGAGGTAAGTGATCAGCTGGTTAGCACAAAAAGGAACGGCATCATACCGCCCCATAGTCCCGTTCATTCTAAAGACTACATAATTTGCTATCTCCAGAAATGTATACAGGGCAACGTTTTTAGAATGAGCCTATGTTAGAGATGGGACAGAGCTTTTAATCTCAGTTTATTTGAAAATACTTTTTTGTAGACATATTTATATGCTTTACAGAGACATGTTAATATGATTATTATTGTAATGTAAATCAATTTGGTGGCTAGGGAAATTGGCATTTTATATCACGTTGCAGTGGGCCTTAAAATCATTGGGATTTTAATCCTATTTACATCAGGAAATAAAATAAAATTCTTCTTGTGTTATTATCAATCCAGTACGACTGTGGACACGCTATACCCACACACAGTTTGGTCCAAACAGCTCCAAAGGTGCCCTTTCAAGAGTTCACACTTAGCTGATGATTGATAATAAAGCGTATTTGGCATGCTGTACCGGGAGAGAGCCCTGAGCTCACAATATCCTTGAGCCCGGGGCTCCCTCCCATTTAAAGGGCGAGAGGAGAGTTTGAGCTCAGGTAAGTCTCGAGAACTCCCCCTGCTTGTGAACGCGCTGAGATATATCTGACTAGAATTGCCTTAAGAGGCCATTTAAAGTAGTCGATTTATGTTTTTTGGACGGTGGGAGGAAACCGGTGGGAGGAAAACCCACGTGTACATGGGGAGAACATGCAAACTCTGCACAGAAACGCAGAATAGCTCGGGAAGAGGCAGAACCATCGGCGTTCTTGCTGTGAGGCAACAGTGCTAACCACTGGGCCACCGTGCCGCCCTATCAGAGAAGGGGAGGAGTTGGGGTGGAAGAGGGGATTCTTCAAGACGAAGATGACTGGAGTAGAAAGCTTTGGTAATTTATAGTGTGTCAAAATTCGTCTGATTGGTGCAATATGCAGAGCTGATGTGGTACCAGCTGTGTTCAATCATAAGCACGTGATCCTCTCGAAATTTAGTTTATAAATAAACCCCACTTAAAGTTCTTTTAACTTGACATGGCACCTACAAATATGACACTCACATGCATTTTGCATTCTGACAAGCTGTGCTACTCCTTGTTTAGTCTCCCTGCATCTCCTCTTTTAAAATAAGTTGTTTCAATAGTGTTTCAAATAATTATGCTGCTAACAAAATGAAAAAAGATTGACAAATGGATGAAAAGAGGGCAGAAACAAAACAAACATTGATAGCCCCGCCCTAAATGCATTTCATGTGACCAGAAGTCAAGAAAAGTCTTTTTGAGGGGGGAGAGAAGGTTAGGATATTTGATTAAAGATTCTGAAGTCAAATTATTTTTTACAAAAAAATTATGTGCACAGATACAGTGTTTATAACAAACTCTATTATACACATATAATAATAATAAAAATAATACTTTTTAATTTCATTCCGACTTTCAATGCTAAAGAATTCAAAGATAGATGTTATCTGACCCAGCTGTGTTGCGTAATGCTGTCTTGTGGATGATATATTCTGAGTCATGGATAAAAATGGCCAAACAACATTTGAAAATTGTATAAAGTTTATTTCTCTGCTGAGAAAGAGAGATCACGGAGTGTATATGTAGGAACAAGGTTTAGTTTGGAGCTGGTTTGGTCTTTCCGAACCTCTCATTGTGTCTCTGTGAGATTCATAGGCTGCATTCAAGGGGTAAAAATAGAGTACAGTGTGAAATGAACAAAGAAAGCAGCAGTCCCTCACCAAGCCTGAAGAGAAAGCACTGTGTCTTTCGACATCCACTGAAATCCACTTTGGTTTGGAAACAAAGATGAAGATAAGGCAGAGACGGAAGAGATGTCACTCTCTCTCTCTGCACTGTTCCACAAGACGGTTAAGAGATGAGCATTTTTGTGGTGTAGCTGTGCTAAATTTAAGTGCATGGTTAACAGGTTAGCATGAGCAGCGGTATGTGCTTTTTCACTTTTCATTTTTTTTAAATGTAGTTCACTGAGGAAGACATGCTTATAAAAAGATGAAAAGTACTGCCATTTGGAGGGTTCTTCGCGGTCGCTTGGATTTATAAGGTACAATTGGCATCGTTAGGTTTTATTGGGGTTATGCCTATAAACTTGCACCTGTCAGACGAGTGATGTGGATCATTTTAAAGGCAACACCAGTGCTGACATGAACCGTGTGCATGATTGTGGAATGTGTCTGGTAATGTGGCACGCTAGAGGAAGTGTGTTAAAATTTCAAAGGGCCACAAACACACATCTTTTGAAATGTAGCAGTACACAGTGGAGAAGCGGTGCAAATGGTAAAATTTGTTGCTCTACAAATGGAAAGTAATCAACAATAAAACTACTAAAAACATTTTTGGGTAATTTGGGGTTAATAAGTTAGGTGTTTAAGTGTTAATAATCTAAAACATGGTAGATAATGTCAATTTTAATTTGATTTGTGTATTACAGTATTGTAGTATTACAGTATTACAGTTTTTTTGTTTTATTTATTTTTGTATTTTAGTGTTATTTATGTGTGTGAAAATTATATGTTTGTATATGAATAATATGATTTAATTTAGTTTTATTTTAGTTTTCGTATAGCTCAGTTATGTTCCAGTTAATAATTTATGTTTAAGTAAGCTTAATCTTATTTTTGATGTCTTTTTTTCATTCATTCATTCATTCAATTTCTTTTCAGCTTAGTCCCTATATTAAACAGGGGTCGCCACAGCAGAACGAACCGCCAACTTATCCAGCTTATGATTTACACAGTGGATGCCATTCCAGCTGCATCCTATCACTAGGAAACACCCATACACTCTCATTTACATACATACACTATGGCCGATTTAGCCCAATTCACCTATAGAGCATGTCTTTAGACTTAGGGTGGGGGGAAGGAGGAAGGAAACCAATGCGAACACGGGAAGAACATGCAAACTGACCCAGCCGAGGCTCAAACCAGCGACCTACTTGCTGTGAGGCGACAGTACTAGCCTCTGCGCCACCATGCCACCCATGTAGTTCCATGTGAATATCCATTGTGGTACTTATTATTATTCTTCCGGCTTCTTCCACTTCCTCTTCTGCTTCTTCTTCTTTCGCTCTGGGAGTCTATGGCAGCCCTATAAACCATTTGTGGCATATACGCAAACTTTGGCACACTGATAGAGGACAGCCTGATCTTCAACCACAGCAAACTTGGACTCTTTAACTCAAACTCTCTAGTGCCACCACTTATCCAAAGTTTCAGTTATGTTCATCTTTATAACCTTTGAACCCAATGGGCTAAAATCAAAATCCTTCTCTTCTCTGATTCCCTGGCTCAAGCCAATTCAAACGCACCCTATGACGACATTTTCCATCATGAATTTTTTTCGGTATTTGAAATTTTTTGTAAAACCTATATGAACAAACATCTAGTCTATTTATCCGATTGACGAAGTTGATTGGACGAACCGCTTTTGATTCATTTGCAAATAAATTTTTGTCCCCTTTGGATCTGGTGGAGCATGCCAAGACTGATGTCTGATTTTCATTGGTCAGCCATTTTGGCCATCGGCCATTTTAGATTGTGTCAAAAAAATTAAAGTTAGCGGATACATTGGCGATGTTATGAAGGTTGGTATGTGTCCTCGGGACTGTGCCCTGAAGGTGCCCAAAGTTGCCACAGCACCACCTTTTGGTCAAACGTTATAATGATATTTTAAAAAAATGCTAACATGCTAATAACTTTTGACTAATTTTGCCTATTGTTATGAAACTTGTCTTGATAGATTCATTGGGTTGTCCTGAGAATATTGATACCAATTATGCCTTAATTAACTGAACTTCCTGTCCATCATTTAGCCTTAAGTCAAAAACCTACTTTTTCAAACTCCTCCTACATAGTTTAGTTGATTTGCACCAAATGTGACTCAGATCATCTTCAGACCATGTTGACAAAAAACTTTGGATTATGTTTTGATAGGTGTAACGGTTTTTGTTTACTGCACTGACAAATGTGATGGCTTGATGCCAAACTACATCTGAGGCTGTATCTCTGCAATAGTTAAAGATAATGACACCAAATTTTAGGTCTGTCATTGTTGCCTCAAACTAACCACACCATAACAATTTGGTCACAGCGCCACCTATGGGTCAAGAGTTGTTCATTAGCCTTCATTAATGAAACTTTCAAATTTGGTAATAACTTTTGACTGCATATGTTTATTTTGATGAAATTGATCTTAAATTATTCCTTGGGTCATGCCAACAACACAGATACCATTTATGCCATAATCTGTCAAACTTCTTGTCTGCCATTTTGATTTTGTTCACACCATTCTTTGTATTTCCTCCTATGCCGTTGGTCCAATCTTCACCAAATTTGAAAAATTCTTCTGACCATGTAGATCAAAAGTTGTCGATAGACAAAACTGTTGTCATTTAGCATATGCGCAAACTTAATGTAATGCTGCCAGATGACATTACAGGCTGAATCACTGCAATGGTTTGAAATATTGAAACCAAACTTAATGTGTGTAATCGAGACCCGACATTGACCAAACTACATCAGTTCGAGCCACTTTCTGGGTAAAATTGACAAACAATAAAATTTTATCAATTGAAGTCATACAGTTGAAGTGGCGCAGTGGGTAGCACAATTGCGTCACAGCAAGAAGGTCACTGGTTCGAGCCTCAGTTGGGTCAGTTAGCTGCCAGCAATTAAAGTGCAAAATATTTGCTCTTTAAGCTGCCCATAGTATCTGCTATTCAAAATAACTAGTAAAATAGCATGCACTGTCATCATGGCAAAGACAATTAGTGAAATTAGTGATTAGAAATTAGTGATTAAAACTATTATCTTTAAAAATGTGTTGAAAAAACTATACAGTGGTCCCTTGGCATAACACAGTTCACCTTTTGCGACCTCGCAGTTTCACAGATTTTTCTAGTGCAATTTGACAAGCTTTTTTTACAAAGCATTGGGTTCTACGCCCTGATTAGCGCATTGTATTCTGCATCCTGATTGGCTGTAGACCCTCGTCAATCATTGTCCTCCACACCATGCCTCCAGTACACTACAGAACGCGTTCAGCTTGCCATATTTACATAAATCTTTGCAGCGTGACTCTGAAGTGCTGTACTGCATGTTTGCAAGTTTTCTTCCCAAAAAACCCCACAATGTGAACAATGATCTGCACTCTCAAAGGCACCAGCGGTAGCACCCAAAGGCAGAAGAAGTTGCTAACCATTGCACAAAAAGTTGGACTTCTGGACATGCTAAAAGAAGGCAGAAGTTACACTAGTGTTTAAACAAGAAAGAAAAGTTTGAAAATGTTAATGCCTGTCTTAGGCCCCGTTTACACAAATTTTAACATTAGTTTTGCTACGGTTATGCCGTCCGTCCACACTACGCCTGAGTTTTTGATCCCCGAAAACGGAGCGTTTTGGAAACGCTGAAGAGGCCATTTTCATTCTAAATTGCTGATGCTCCATCTTGAACTGTTGTCCATTTTAGGCGCTAATGTGCAGTTAAACTCTGCCTTTTTTACTACAACAGCTGCATATACTTGCAAGAGGCAAGCTACTGTTCGAGCACTCGCTAATCGTTCGCGTTTCGAGCGGCGTAAGCCCTATTTAGAACGCCAGTTTTGGGTTACACCAGGAAGAACCAGCGAGACACATGCTTCCTGTTTACACTTGAACACGCATGCCCAGAGTGCGTGAAGGGTCTCGTGATATACGTTTTTGGTGGCGTAGTATAGACGGAGATATGTTCAGAAACGCTAGTGTGGACGCGGATCATTTTTATGCTAAAACTCTGTTTTAAAACTAAAACGCACTAGTGTAAACAGGGCCTTAGAAAAGTGTAAAAAGTGTATGGTGAGGGGTTTTACAGCCTTAAAACATCTATATTAATTGTAAAAATGAAGCGGACTACTTGTGGATTTCACCTACTGCAGGCTATTTTAAGAAGAACTCCTGCGATTAGCAAGGGACCACTATATACATTAAAAAATTTACAGTTGAGCTGATAATTTTGACAAACGATTATTTACCAAAAAGCTGCAATATAAAGTCACAATTAAATCTCATTCCCAAGATTATAAAGGCAATTAAATGGCATTTAAACTGTGTAAACGTTAGACAATACTTAAGGAACCTTCTACGCCGGCAGCACAAATCGAAGGCTTCAACATGCAAGAAAACCACAAGTTTGCCTCTCAATACCACACATTTGCACACACACAGACACGAGCTGTGCTCACAATCAGAGGCATTGTGGTTTTAACTGAACTAACAGTGGCTCGCCTCTGACATTAACCATTAACTCCGGAATGCAGTCATCTGGTCCTGTACTACTGCCAGCCATCATGTCTTGTGACGTTAGATCACCCCTTCTTTTCTATCAGTGTTATTTTTATTCCCTCATAGCTGTCGGCAAACAAGCTGCTCTTTGTAACTGTTTTGCACCAGAGACACTGGAACTGCCAAAACGTCCCCAAAATCCTCCTTTGCAACCATCAGCTTGAGGCTAAATTCCTGACGGTGGCACCTACTGAATAGAGCAGCTTAATTGTGGCCCTGATCAATATGTCAGTCCGATTTTATGGAGTCTACTAGACGCTTCTGAAAGCCTTGTTCTGCTTGCAGATGGATAAGAGGAACACGATTAGCATTAATATCCTCTCTTCCGCTCGCTAGTGTTCCAGACAGTAAACATAAGTAGGTTTCTATCTTTTATTAGCTCGATTTTAACCTTAGACGTGTTAATTCTTACAGAGGAAGCCATTACAGGCTCAGCTCATGCTAGCTGTCGCTTTTTTTTAAAGAATATTGTTTATTGTTGTTGAGCCTACCAGAAATAATTCCAATTTAATGGTCGCTTTTCACTCGAGTGGTGTATTGATTGCTGTTTTCATCCACTTGCTTTTCCGGAATGAAACTGATAGTTGCACAGTTGATTCTGGCAGTCAGTTGTGATTGTGCACTGCCTGGTCTTTAAATGGAGGTGCTGTTGGTGTACAAACAGGGGGTGTGGAGTGTTAATAACTCATTAATTAAATTTATATCGCAGTTCTAATTTTTATTTAGTTCAAGTTAATCATGTAAACATTAAAAACAAACAAATTTAAAACATATTAAATGTATTACATATAAATGTTTTTATTATTATTATTATTATTATTATTATAGTTATAAAAAAGTTAGTATTTTTGAGTAATCTTTTATTTTTTTTTTAGTTTGTATTTAATTTTTTTGTAATTTGTTATGTGTTTCTATAGCCGTCTATTCATCCATTCATCCATCCCATTAATATTATTTTGGCTTTGGTCTACTTTAGTTTTAATTTTTGTTTAGTTCCAGTAATAATATGCTTTACTTAAACTTCTTTCTTTCTTTCTTTCTTTCTTTCTTTCTTTCTTTCTTTCTTTATCAACTTAATTTAAAAAGAAAATAAAGCTTGATTTTTAGTTAGTATTTTTCTATTTATTTTTTTACACTGTAAAAAAGAAATACAGTAAAATTTATGCTAAAAAAATGGTAGCTGTGATTGCAAATATTTTACTGTTTAAAATACGGTACAAACCATAAAAGTAATTTGAATATTAATAGAGGTAATATGTCTGTATTTTTAATTACCAACATCTACAAATCTTTTGTTACAGATCATGACTGTCCATACCTTTATGACCGCAGTGTACCCATCTTCTGATGGTTACTTCCAGCAGAATAACGAACCATGTCATAAAGCGGGACGCATCTCAGACTGGTTTCTTAAACATGACAATGAGTTCACTGTACTTAAACGGCCTCCACAGTCACCAGAACTCAATCCAATAGACCCCTTTTGGGATGTGGTGGAATGGGAGATTCGCATCATTGACGTGCAGCCGACAAATCTGCAGCAACTGCATGATACAATCATGTCAATATGGACCAAAATCTTTGAAGAATATTTCCAATACTCTGTTGAATCTATGCCATGAAGGATTAAGGCAGATCGGAAGGCAAAAGGGGTCTCTGTAGTATTTTTATTTATTTATATTTTTTACACTGTAAAAAAGGAATCCATAAAAATTACGGTAAATAAATGACAGCTGTGGTTGCCAGTATTTCACCGTTAAAAATACAGTACTAACCATAAAAGTCATTTCTAATTTTTACAGTAAACTACTGTTTCAATATTAATAGATGTTATATGTCTGTATTTTAATTACCAACATCTAAACATCTTATGTTACACAGATAAACGCGTCAGCACAGCCATATGGAGGAGGTGATGAGAAAAGTTATATAATGAACCAATGCTCATCAAATACCACCATTCCTACAAGCAAAAAAGTGAATAAGTGTTTAGAAGGTGCTCAGTGTCATTCACACAGCTACTAAACACCAGTGTGGTAACTAGCATAAAATTAAAGTCATGAAATAAACACTGTTTATCAACATTAAATGTAACATAAATCTCTATTGTACATCACTGGTGTGGAAACAGCTAAAAACATCCATAGTAATGTCAACAAAAAGCATAAAAAGTGATGTACCATGCAGGGAATTCTGGGAAAGTCAATTTACAGTTATTGGCCGTATATATATATATTAAGGAAATATACTGTTAACCAGGTTACAGATTTTTACATTTTTTGTTTTTTTTACTGTTGAAATCACGGCCATTTGATTACAATGTAGGTTTAGTTAACATTAAAGACCCTGCTTTATAAAACATCATAAATATAATTATATAATAAATATATAATAACTATAATAATTTAATTAGTAGCTTTATAATGAATTAAAGATAATGAACAAATTTAAAGATACATCCTACAATCTTAAAAAAAAAGGTTCCTTGAGGTTCTATATAGAACCCTAGGGTTCTATACTTGGCCAGTAGAACCTTTTACCCAAAAAATGGTTCTATTTAGAACCATTTGAGCGCAAAGAACCTTTTTGATTAAAATGGTTCTATAATGTGAGATTTATGACATAATTATATAGTAAAGATTATAAATAATAATAAGCTATAACACAGAGAAACAAAGCTTTTTTAGTCAAAACCTAATAAAATGACCGCTATGGCCAAAAACTTAATCAATGTATGATGGGATTTTTGTTTTATGCAGGTTTGTACATAACCATATAACTAAATGCTTAATATTTAATATTTTGACTAATTATTTTGTGAAATTAATAAAATAACCAGTTTATTCAGATTGTACAGTGTGTTGTTATGGTTAAATAATTTGTTTTAAACTAATAATCATGAAAAAGCCCTCTGGTGACGTCATTCATTGGTGGACTGGTGATGAAGAGCCTCAAGAGAGAGTGACGGTTAATTTTTGAAAAGGAGAACTCCGCTTTTGCAGCTCCGCCATTCAGGTACGTTATTACTCTTTTAAAATTATAATAATGAAATATTTTGTATTACAAGGTAATGTTTCTCTTCCCTTGTCTTGTATGGTGACACAGACTGAATATGGGGTATACGTTAATATGGATAACTGTGCTTGTAAGTTTCTGATGGTCTCTGTCGACAGCCTTCGGTTCAGGAATCTGTGTTAAGCTGACTTTGCTCTGCTTTTTGTTCGAAATAAGTTACAATTTTGCTTTATTTGTTTGTCAGTATTAATTAAAACATCAATAACAATAAAACAGGTGCGTTACCTAATGGCGAGCTCCGAGAGGCAGCGTGAAGCGCGTGCACGCTCTTTTAATGGTAACTTAATATTATGAGCCAATTTCCGCTTTCGTGCAGTTTTTATCTTCAACCTTGAACAAACAGTACTTCCAGCTTGTTCGTGTGTGAGTTTAGCCGAGTTTAACTCGGGCTAAACTCTGTAAAGCAGTATACACGCCGGCTAGTCTGCATTAAAACCGCAAGGGAGCATGCTGCGCTCGTGCCCGCCCGAGTCTATGCACGCGCCCGCCCGAGTCTATGCATCTAAGTGTATTATTGAAATCCTTTAAATCCAAAACATATTTTAATAATCCATAGATAAAAGAGCAGGTGTTATTTATGAGGACAAACAAACATGCAGGCTAAATGTATTGTGAAATGTTGAACCTTGTTAAATATAGGCTACATATGTATATATTGTGCTAAATAAGTTTAAAATTAATATTTTAATGTATATCTTTCTTTTCTTCAAACAGCCTGGAAACTGAACTGCATCATAAATCTTGTGCTCGGTATGTATTATTGCTTTTAATTCTAAACAAACTGTATTAAGTATAATGAAATGAATATTATAAAAGACTTTAACATTGTATTGTAACCTTGGTCTGCAGGACACAAGTAGCTTTGAAGAGGAAGGATCCCAGCTTAAAGAAGGACATGCGTTGCATCCATAATTATGACACAATTATCATCAACAAGGACACCTGGTAAATATTGTATTTTATAACATGTATATTTCAGACTTGGTTGTTGTGTACTGAAATAATATATTTATCACAAATGTTCTATTACTTATTGCTGCTGTTTTAATACAGTGAGAATATTAAGGTCATTGCTTATTAAAAAGTCCTGCAAAGAAAAAAATTGTTTTAAAAGAAAGTGTAAATTTGCCTACAGGATACCTTGTTGCAATGTCTTCAAAACAAATTTAAAAATGAAAGGATTTCAGTGGTGAGCTCATCAATCATCTCGCAAATGAAACAATAATGGGATGAAAAGGAAGTGAACTGTATTCTGAGGAACTTAACACAAGGCAAGTTCAGTTCAATACATTTTATGTCAAAGGTAGATTAATTCTGTGGTTTAAATTCATATTTCCACACTCTAAAATGCTGTCTTCCTACCTCAGATTGTGATGGACCTGGAATGCGACACCAGATATTCATAAGTCAAGAACCGAATGAACACCCTTTTCCAGAGCACAGATTATGGAGAGGTTTGCAGAACTAATGGAGCAGTTTCTTCTTCTTGGAGTGCCACAGCTTGTGAGTAAACACTGTTACATTGTGTACCAAATAGTTTTGCGTCCATGATGACTTTAAGAAACTTGTATTGCTGAAAATGTGTCATTTGGAAACTTACACATGAAGTAAACTAATTTTTTTTATTTTGCATTTAGGATGCTGCATAGAAAACTTGTTGAAGAACACAGAAACATCTTTTAAAACAATGGGCCAAAAAGGAAAGGAAAGAAGGAAGTGCTCCATGACAGTCTCATTGGACCAGCAGAGGAAACCGCAAAAGGTAACTACACCCTATACTACATACTATTTGCCCCAAACACACACACACACTTTAATTGTATTAATTATAACTGTAATTCTATTTGATGACTTGCGTTAATTGGTTAAAAGTACTCAACATTAAAATATTGTTTTACAGAAATCCAAAGGTCCTACAAAGACTTGAAGTTTCAGCATTACAATGGACAACACTCACTCGCTATTCTTCAACTTCCTCATTTATCAGAAGCACCACAGTGGAATGAATCACCAACTAATCTGCCCTTTCCAGCCACAACCCAGCACTTGGAAACACCCATACATGCTTTTGGACTGTGGGGGCAACCGGAGCACCCAGAGGAAACCCACATGAACACTGGGAGAATTTGCAAACTCCACACAGAAATGCCAACTGGCCCAGTCGGGACTCGAACCACTGACCTGCTTGATGTGAGAGAGGCTGACAGACATGGACATGCTACAGGTTGTGGAATGGCTGTTCGCAGTGTTTTGTCCTATCATTTTTCAATGTTTTTGTAATGTTTTCATTAAATTATGTATAAAAATGGATGTTGTGATGACCAATACATGCAGGTACCATGAACTTTTTGAAATTGTAGTGTTATTTAATAGATGTTTTGATTGTTTGTGTATTGTTTCTATCTGCATTGTGATATATTTCTCTTCCTTTTAGAGATGTGTGAAAGTGAGTACTGTATTTGCTCAAACAGTAAAAAAGCTTATAAAAGTGAAATCATTACAATTACAGTGTTGAATGCCATTAAACTGTTAAGGTAGATCTGCTGTCCAATGCAAAGTATGCAGAGGTGCAATTTTAAATATTATTTAAAAGAATATTTTGTATAATGAATAGAATAAATTTAAACAATTTGAATTGTCTGGATTGGTTTTATTTTTTATTCATTAATAAGTAACAATAATTCAATAATAAATAAAAAGAACCCTTAAATGGTTCTAAATAGAACCATCTAACTTGAATTCAAAGAACCATTTGGGGTTCTATTTAATGAACCCTTAAAATGGTTCTATATAGAACCTTTTTGGGGTTCCATATATGAAGCGCTGGATAGAACCATTTTTGGTTCTATATAGAACCGTTTGTTTTAAGAGTGTATATCATTCTTGGATGATTCTTGGAAAAAAACTGTGAAAATTTTATTATGCAGACAATATATTAAGCAGTAATTCCAGTCTATATTTCACTGAAACTGAACAGAAAATACAGAAAACAGAAACAGAATTAAGGATTGCTTTGATACAGCTTACTGTGATAAATAAGAAAAATGACAAGAGTTCCAATGATTGAAATGTGAAATGCATTAACAGTAGTTCATTTTCACATTTAAATATTATTTCTGCCTTTCTATAATGTTATCGACATGAAATATTGTCTACTGCTTAAGCGCAAACTCTCAGACTGAGCGAACAGTGAATTTTTCAGAAGAAACTGAGGTCAGGGGGTCATTAAACACTTGTAGGCATATTAGCTACTTATAAAACATCATAACTGAGTTTCCATGACAACAAGCACTGTTTTACTGTCCGTGACAAATTTAAACACTAATGCAGTTTGAGTTACGAACTAATTGATTCACCCGCTTAATGACTCTAGTACGTTTGTGATCAGAAAGCTGAGTGTTCCTGGTCATTCCCCAAAACAGATTAACACGTTCATTTTATCATTAGTCCGGAGAGGAGACTGAGTTTAAGGATTACAGAGAGTTTTTTTAATAAAAGAAAAGGTTGCAGTAAGATTACCCACAGGGATTGCGAGTGTGTTTTTCTCTTCATAACTCATATGCTGCTGTGATCTTTTTGTCAAGAGAGTGTCCATCCAGTAAAGATCATTCGGGGTACATAAATCGTGCTTTTTCAATAGGAATAGGAATAAGTTTATCTTATCTGGGTCTAACCACACAATCTGTATTTGATGGTGAATAATAAGCAAGTCTTTTACTTTGTCTTATTTATGGTGCTTTCCAAAAGTGTAATCTATACAGACCCTGTTTACAACTGGAATTAATATGTGTTTTGGTTGATAGCATCTCATATACATATATACACTCACCGGCTACTTTATTAGGTACACCTGTTCAAATGCTTGTTAAAGCAAATTTCTAATCAGTCAATCACCTGAAAACAACTCAATGCATTTAGACATGGTCAAGAGAATCTGCAGCAGATCAAACTGAGCATCAGAATGGGGAAGAAAGGTGATTAAAGTGACTTTGAATGTGGCATGATTGTTGGTGCCAGACAGGCTGGTCTGGGTATTCAGAAACTGATGATCTACTGGGAGTTTCACGCACAACCATGTCTAGGGTTTACAGAGAATGACCTGAAAAAGAGAAAATATCCAGTGACCGGAAGTTCTATAGTTGCAAATGCCTTGTTGATGCCAGAGGTCAGAGGAGAATGGCCAGACTGGTTTGAGCTGATAGCTCAAATTAACACTCGTTACAACTGAAGTATGCAAAAAAGCATCTCTGAATGCCCAACATGTGAATGGGCTACAGCAGCAGAAGACCAACCGGGTGCCTTTCTGTCAGCTAAGAACAGGAAACTGTCAGGGTTTGAGGTGGGGAAAAGGAGCGAGTACTCAATTGCAAAGAAAATGGGTATTTATTAATAGTAAAAAACAAAATAAACAGCAAAATAAACTACCCCGAGGGGGAAAACATTAATAAAACAAATAAACATTTAAAACAAACTAGACTGGGCTGGACAGACAGGACAAGGCAGGATACAACGATGAACTGGCACAGGACAGCAGACATGAGGAGAATATAAGCAGAAATAATTAACAAACAAACAGGTGAGCATAATAAACTAATAATGAGTTAACGAGGAACGTGGGACTAGACGGGAGAGCACATAACACAAGAAAACACAAGCCATGTGCTCATGTAAAACAGGACAAGAACACGCAACGGAAGCACGCGGCCACTGTGTAAACACAGAGCCACGTGCTTGGACAACGTAGACAAACGTAAGACACGAGCACACAATAAAATAAAAACACCTTACCGTGCCGTCACACATACAGTATGCAACGCGCATGTTTCATCTCAGTGCCATCCAAAACCGAAACCATCTAGACTGAGACGCTGAGAATGAAACAGGGCGATGCTGACAGAACAAACCCCAACATGAATACAAGGGCGCGCGTCCCAAGCACGCCCAGATCCTGCGCGTCCGCATCAAGCGGGAGCACGCGTGTGCTGAGCACGCTCATAAAGGCACCCATACAGAGACACAATGACAGAAGATGAGTACTCGACCCGAGAAAACCCGCGCCGAGCACCACAAACAGGACAAGACAGAGCTAGTGTCTGGACTTCACCAAAACAAGAATTTACAAGACTTGAGTGTCACAATCTCACCAAAATCGGACAATAGAAGATTGGAAAAATGTTGTCTGGTCTGATGAGTCTCGATTTCTGCTGCGACATTCAGATGAGTCAACAACA
Source organism: Danio albolineatus (assembly GCA_903798035.1). Taxonomy (NCBI): domain Eukaryota; kingdom Metazoa; phylum Chordata; class Actinopteri; order Cypriniformes; family Danionidae; genus Danio; species Danio albolineatus. The sequence continues at coordinate 18,313,723 of CAIGQQ010000001.1, forward strand.
TGAAAGCATGGATCCATCCTGCATATCATGTATCAAAGGTTCAGGCTGGTGGTGGTGGTGTAATGTATGGGGGATATTTTCTTGGCACACTTTGGGCCCAGTAGTACCAATTAAGTATCGTGCCAACGTCACAGCCTACCTGAGTATTGTTGCTGACCATGTCCATACCTTTATGACCACAGTGTACCCATCTTCTGATAATTACTTCCAGCAGAATAACACACCATGTAATAAAGCGGCACGCATCTCAGACTGCTTTCTTGAACATGACAATGAGTTCACTGTACTCAAACAGCCTCCACAGTCACCAGATCTCAATCCAACAGAGCACCTTTGGGATGTGGTGGAATGGGAGATTCGCATCATGGATGTGCAGCCAACAAATCTGGAGCAACTGCGTGATGCAGTCATGCCAATATGAACCAAAATGTTTGAGGAATTTTCCAGTACCTTGTTGAATCTATGCCATGAAGGATTAAGGCAGATCAGAAGGCAAAAGGGGGTCCAAACCCTTACTAGTAAGGTGTACCTAATGAAGTGGCCGGTGTGCTTCAGTTTCTTTGAAAGGAGAGTCTGTGTATGGGCCTTTTCGAATCATTTGATCTAATATTGCAAAATAAGCTCACACAAATTACTCGTGACAAGGAAACAATGGAAAATTACACTGATGTAAAGATTACACAGAGAGCAGAGAGCTTTAATAGCTGCAAAACTACACCAAACACTTTGGTTTTGTGTTGGAATAAGAACTGGTATGAGAAAATTGTCTTTATTATTTATTCTTTTTAAACCAAACATATTATTTTAAATAACATAGTTGAAATATCATTTAGCTAACAAGTCTCAACAGCACATCCCATAATATTTAGGATTTAGGTCAGTAAACAGACATGGAGGTGAATTTCTGTGGCTTTAAAGATTTCTTCAATGCATATTGGTTATGTTTAATTATTTGAGCTGAATATTTAGGGTTTTTTTTGTAGGAACAAATTTCACTCAGAAATTGTTAATATATTTAACAAACAAATACAGAAAGATTCAAATAACTTTGATTTAAACATGACAGTTTCATCAAGAAAGCCTTACGTATATTTCCTTGTAAAATGTCCGCCAATGATCTTAAGTGAAATAATGGAAAACAAAATCACACAATAACGCATACATACATACAATAAAATACAAACAATAAAATAACGCATACACACATAATTGTATATAATTTACAATATCTTGTTAAATTCTTCTGACTTTGGATGTGTTCTTGATATTGTATATATTGAGATTGTTTTGCTCTTAATTTGATCCAAATTATCATTATTTTATTGACCTCTTCGTTGATCCGTTGCTGAAAGAAAGTAATAATAGAGAGCAAAATAGGGAGTGAGAACTATAGGATGGGGGTGAGGGGTATGTTTTATAACCACACATCCTGTAGCTGCCCATTAAAACTGTGGCATTTTACTGTCTCGTTTTGCCTAAACGGTCTCTAATATAAGGAGGCCGACAAACCCTCCCTTTATTTCCTCTGTCTGCTTCCACTGACTCTTTGTAGTTCTCTTTTTTTTTTTTTTAGCAGGAAACTTTCTCTCCTCCGGCTGGTCATGTGAGAGCAAACTAGGGGCACTGAGGTGCATCCTATTGATCACAGCAAGCTGAGAGGAAAGCAAATAAAAACATCCTGGAGCAAGAGACGGACAGAAGTGCGAAAGGAGAGAGAGCAGACTTTTTTTGATCATCTTTTTGTTGTTTTCTTTGTACAGTTCCAGCTTTCAGACTGACTTGTAGGACGATTTCCCCAGTCAGTCAAGATTTTGCTCTTGAATCCCCTGAAACACAACCAGATTAAACACTTCGGTGCTTTCAGACTGAGCCCTGAGAGCAACTGGAAAGTTGACGAGTTGTAGCTATGGCCTGTTGGTTAACTCTTGTATTTGACATTGATGATTGCCCACTGGTTGACTCAGCTTCATGTCAAACCTTGTTCCAACTCCCCACTCTGCTCCTTGTGTTTTTCTATCTTCTATTTCTATCATAACAGCTTGCAAAGACAAAAAAAACATTTTTATACTTTCTGCTAAAAAGCAAGATGTTCCCAAGGAAGGACGTCCATATTTAGTTGACACATTTTACGATATTGCTAGGTGGTTGTCCTGGATGCTGACTTAAAGATCCGGACACACCAAGCCAACGTTCAGCCATTGGGCATTCCCGTGCCGTCAGCAGGTCTGTAAAAGAAAACACAATGATTGGATGTTCAGCTGCAAATCAGAGCATGAGAATTAAAACAGAAATAACAAAACTCACAAATGATTTAAGTCAAGAAGGAACACAAAGAAGTGATGGCATTTTTTTGTATAGTATTTTTTATATTTAGAGATACACTCGAGCAGCATTTACTGCCTCGCCAACTGTAGTGTGTTGCTGTGTTGCAGAGTTCAAAAAGCTGTATATCTTCACTCAGCATTTTCAAACTTCTTTTTGCTTTCAAACGATGAGCAAAAATTAATTTTGTTTAAAGTATACCATGGCCTTTAGGCCATGACACACCAAAAACCAAAACGTTGCTCTTGAACTGTAAAACCTGCAGAGAATGGCCAGCTAAACTATATTTGTGTGGAAATAACCCTCCATACAAGCAGATGATGGCAGATTCACATTCTGAAAGGGAAACCAGAAATAGGACTAAGAATAATAAATCAAGTTTGCAATGACAAAATATTGCTTTGTCATTCTGATTTTTGGAAATAGCATGTAAGGCTTTCTTGATGAAATTGTCACGCTTGAATCAAAGTTATTTGCATCTTTCTGCATTTGTTTGTTAAATATATTAACAATTTCATTCATTCATTTTCTTGTCGGCTTAGGCCCAATCCCAATTCTACCCCTTAGCCCTTCCCCTTACCCCTACCCCTCGTTTTGCGTGTTCACATCAAAGGGTAGTGGTGTCCCAATTCTCTTTAGCTTGAAGGCGTAGGGCCAAGGGCGAGGGGTACACACCCCTTCGAATGAAGATTTTTCAGGACCACACTTAAAATGGAGGGGTAAGAAAATTTCCCAGAATACACCTGCCACAACAGGAGGATAGCTGAACCCTGAAGTAAGGAGATCCACAAATTAGTATTTTTTGTCATTATTACGAATTTTTGCGACAAACAAACATATGTTTTAATATATTCATAGCCGCGTTCGTGTTTTACCGTCGTGCTTTAAAAAAAAAACTCTAAAAAAAACCTGCTAAATTTCGCGATCTATAATCCATAATGTACAGAAGCAAGATTCAAGATCGCGGAATAACATATGATGACGTGTGCAGGTGTTGAAGTGCTGTTCCAATTATTAAGGGTAAGTTTTGAAGTCCTTTCCCTTAACCCTCGGTTGTAAGGGCCAAGGGGAAGGGGAAGGGGTAGGGGTACAAAAATAGAATTGGGTTTGGGCCTTAGTCCCTTTATTAAGGCCCTTTTAGCCGCAACTCATCACTGGCAAACATCCACACATTCTCATTCACACACATACACTATGGACAATTTAGCTTACCCAATTCACCTGTACTGCATGTCTTTGGACTTGTGGGGGAAACCGGAGCACCCGGAGGAAACCCACGCGAACACGAGGAGAACATGCAAACTCCACACAGAAATCCCAATTGACCCAGCCGAGGCTCGAACCAGCGACCTTCTTGCTGTGAGGCGACAGCACTACCTACTATGCCACCGTGTCACCCTATTATATTAACAATTTCTGAGTGAAATTTGTTCCTACAAAACAACATTAAATAATAAATAAACATAACCAAAAAGCATTGGAGAAATCTTTTAAGCCACAAAAGTTCACCTCCATGTCTCCTTACTGACCTAAATCCTAAATATTAAGGGATGCACTATTGAGATTGGTTGGCCAGATGATATTTCAACTGTTATTTAAAATAATATGTTTGGTTTAAAGGGGGAAAATAAAGGGCAAAACAATTCAATTTTCTCATACCAGTTCTTATTCCAAAACAAACCCAAAGTGTTTAATGTAGTTTTGCAACTATCAAAGCCGGATCAAAACCACTGCTCTGTGTAATGTTTCACTGTCTACTTGTCACGAGTAAATTGTGTGAGCTTATTTTGCAATATTAGATCAAATGATTAGAAAAGGCCCATACACAGACTATCCTTTCAAAGAAATTAGGAAACAAAAAAAGATAGATTGAAACAGTTTCCTTTTTCACTTTTTTGTTTTCTACATGGGATCCGATCTTAATTCCAGGTGTAAACAGGGACTGTATAGATTACACTTTCGGCAAGCACCATAAATAGGATGAAGTGTCAATTACTGTTTACTGTTTATTATCCTCCATCAAATACAGATTGTGTGGTTAGACCCAGAAACTTATTCTTATTGCTAAGATTTTTGTTGTTGTTGTAGAAAGAGCATGATTTATGTACCTTAAATGATCATTACTTGACACTATCTTGATAAAAGACTATTGACATATTTGTCTGGAAATAATCCTCCATACAAGCAGATGATGGCAGATTCTGTTTAGGGGAACCAGAAATAGGACTATGGATAACAAATGAGAAAATCCTTCTCTGTGTTCCCTCGTGAGATTGCAATGACAAAATAATGCTTTGTCATTCCGATTTTCTCATGCACTGGTTAACAGTGGCAGAAATCTACCTAATGCCAATGATTGAGGACACACTGCAACACAGATGACCATTGACTGCCAAAATTGCGTTTGATGCATTACGCCTTTACTAAACCAACTGAAAAGATTCTTAATATCAATAATACTACAGTCTCTAGGCTTGAGTATGTGGGGGATATTTTTTTTACCTTTACATGTCTGCCAGACAAGTCCAATCACTTAGAAAAGTAAGAGCACACTTCCACACAAGCCATGTGATTTGAAGTATCATTTATGTGACACAAACTGAGTTTAATGCTTAGGGCTGAGGGCTCGTTCAGTTTAACAACGGAGAAGGATTCACTTTGTATCCAGGAGCAAAGCTCTCAGGTAGACCGAGATTCTCCCAATCATGGAGACAGGACACGCTGAGTCGAGGGAGATTAAGCGTATCTCAATGTCGAACAGACCTTGTAGCCCTGAGGCGATTGTGTTTCACCCCAGGAGGGCGAGAGCTCAGAGTGAGAGCGAGAGATTGGGATGTTCCAAGACAGACGGTTCTCTTGTCCAGTGGTGGGGAAACTGGGAATCTCTCTCTCTCTCTCTTTCTCTCGACTCATCCCATCTCACTAGATCACCTCCAGCCCAGACCTGGAGCAGGGGAAAGGGTGGAGCAGTGGGTTTTAGCACTTGTTTCAACACTGTGCTAATTTCACCTAGAGTCAGGTCACAGATGCAGAGACAAAGGGAGGTGAGGGGCTGGGGGATGTGTGTGCCTGAGGTGGGAGGTGGGGGGGTAATGGGGTAGTATTGGCTTATTGACTCGCCCTCACAGCTGGCAGGCTTCAGATGAAAAGGGATGTTCCTCAAGTACTGACTACACATCAGAAGAGAGGCTAAAGGAAACAAAAGAAGTCCGAAGTCCCTCCCAGCATACAGAGTGCCCCATCAATACACACACACACACACCCAAAGGGTCTTTCCACCCGCTCAAAAGCACTTGCCAGAGGTAGATAAAGTCCTGGTGGAAAATGAACCACAAGTTTAAATGGATTTGAAATGATTCTATATTTCGATGCAGGTAAATTAATCTCAAACAGTATGGATTACACTTCAATATCTTTTAATTCCATATTGTTACACTGCGACATCAACACTTATATGGTTCACCCAAAAATGAAAATCCTACTTACCCTCAAGTGGTTCTGTTTCAAGAGTTTTTTCCCCTGTTGAATACAAAAGAAGATATTTGAAGAATGTTAGAATCAGGCAAACATTGACTTAGTAGGAAAACAAATACTATGGTAGTCAATGGTAAAAAAAAAAAAAAACTGTTCGAATCAAACTGATTTGTGACAAGTAAAGAATAAGTAAATTATTATTTTTAGTTTTTAGTTTTGGGTGAACAATCCCTTCAAATCAGAAATTGACTTACTAATATCTAGACACAAAATATTTTGAATCTTTTGATCATCTTTTGAATCTTTGGACCATAGATGTTTGTGAAAGCCATCTTCATGTGGTCCACCCTTTCAGCCCAGAAACAGCACACATGCAAAAGAGCACATGTAAGCAAGATGAACATCAAAACATAACCATCCATTTACCCATTCAATAGTACAGTGTAAGGCCCTGTTTACACTAGTGTGTTTTCGTTTTAAAACGCATAAGTTTTCCTACGGTTACGCCATCTGTCCACACTACGCCGGAGTTTTTGAGCCACGAAAACGGAGCATTTTGGAAACGCTGGAGGAGCGTGGCTGCTGAGATCCGCTTCGTGATTGGGGCTTTTGGGTCATTGCGTATCCTTCGCTTATTCGTCAAGCGCACATGACTACAACGTCACCGGCAGACAGCAGACAGCCTTCACTGTAAACACTGTATTTTCGATAGCCATGGATGTTTTATATTCATTTGTTACTTTAAGTAACACCTCGACCTTGTCGTCTGTCCACAAAAAGACCTCTCTTGCTTTCTTTACCATCGCGTTCATCGTTCAACCAGCGTTTGTTGACTAACAATAACCAAATGCCGAGCGAGACACATGCTTCCTGTTTATACATGAATGCGCATGCCCAGAGTGCGCCAATGGTCACCTGATATACGTTTCAGGTGGAGTACTGTGGACGGAGATCTGTTCAGAAAGGCTGGGTGAAACGCTAGTGTGGACGTGGATCGTTTTCATGCTAAAACGCCATTTTAAAACTAAAACGCACTAGTGTAAATGAGGCGTAACTCATCTGTGCTCATCTCAGGTTGAGTATACTGTGTGAACTCTGTGAAAATGGTTGTGTGCAAAAAACAGAAAGATAAGTACACACGGCCTAAAGTGTACTCAATTGTTTATGAGAATGAATGGATGAATTCATCGGATATGCAGAAACCACAGAGTACACAAGTTTCTTTTACTTTGCATCAAGACAATTGTAGTGTCATCCTGACTAGATTTTTATCATAAAAGGCGTCCATGAATGTCTGTGTGCAGCGTTCACATGCAATAGTCGCTAAACATTGGCTAGGTTTCCAGTTCAGCAATTCAGTCAGTTCTTGCACTGAACCAGTCAGTTCAAAACAGTGCTAATGTAAAGAAAACAAGGCTAATTATAAGAGACATGGCAAAGAGAACAGTTTTTAATTGATCTTTTAAGTATTTCTGAGCTCTGGCATATTCAGTGGTGGTGGAAAGCGTGGGCCTTCACGCATCACGCTGTGTGAAATGCAAACTGGAAGGTCAAAACATCTTACCATATGGCTAGATGATACTACTCATCGCAGTATAAAACAACCCAGCATCTTGAAACTAAAGTTTTGATGAATGAGAAATGTAACCAAGATAAACACGATTGAAGTGAATGTGCAGTTAATCATGATTTTGAGAAATATAATCTATTTAAAGTCCTTCTTTTAAACTAATGGATTGAAAGGACCATGAATTTTCAAAAAGCACTAGCAGACACCAGAAGCACTACAGAGATCATTATATTACATGAAATGTCTTCCAGTTAGTGAAAATGAAGTGGCCGTAGAAGCTCTGCAGGACATTAAAAATAGAAATACAAAGTCTGTTAACTGAACCAGATAGGCTATTTTCAGGTTTGCCGCATTGCAACATGCCAGAAATATTTACTGTTGATATTATAAGAGATGCTTTACTATATCTCTGCACTGTAAAGACTCTTCTAGTCAAGGCTGCAATGTTCAGTGTAAGACACAAGAAACAATGTCATGTACGTGTTTCCACAGAACAGATTTATTATTGCACCGTTAGCTGTGAGGAATGATTCTCATTAACTGCCAACAAAACACTGCTCATCTCCAACTGTATAAAAACGTTCCACCGCGTCTCTCAAAAGCCCCTTCTCCCATTTGACTGTTGATTTATTGAGTTTACCTTTCCTCCATGAATTTTAATGCTCATCCATGCCGCATTCAAAGCTTTGTCATCAATATTTAAACTTCAATATAAACTTCACAATCGCTGACAAATTGTCCCGAGATTTCCTGCATTTTCTGAAGGAATCATTAAAATGTATCAAATAATCTGGCGGGAATCAGACTCAAGCTCTTCAGCCTCTAGAGGAAGGGTTAACCGTTTATCTTGAGTGGCTCCCACTCCACTTGCAGACTCTGTGCTGTTGTTTTTAATGATAGCGGGTCTGATTAGAACAGAGCACCGGGGAACAACAGCCACGTAAATCAGCCCCCCAATGTGCCGCCTGTCCGTCTGGAGCGCCGTGAGAGCCCTCCTTCTCCATAATCAAAGCTGCTGCAGTCTCACTGCGCCTCCGCTCTCTCTGGGGGAAATCAGTAATCATGCGTACCCTCCATGGCACTGGCCTTCTCTACGTGTGCAACAACCCGACGTAACCCATTTCTTCTGTTTAACACACAAGCTGAAGCAGGCAGGTTAGATGGTGATGTCTGGAAACAGAAACAGGAGTTAGATAATGGTATGTTTCTGTTTTACCAAAGCAGTACAGTGGTAGAAGCATGATGTACTACAGTGTTTCATGTACTACAGTGTTTCAGTGCATCCCAGGTAGCAAAATATGTCTGTCTCACCACAGTGTCATGAGCTAGCATATGTTCCAGACCACTTTAAACCTGGGTCCTCAGCCCTAAACTAGCACACATACTGGAAACAAACACAACATTTAGATCTGGCCCACTCTCTGTTACAATAGCGCAGTTTTAAAATATCCAAGATTTGTCTGTAGCTGCTTCCGAAATCGCATACTTCCATATTATATAGTACACTAAAACAGTATGCGAGCCGAGCAGTGTGTCCAAATTCATAGAATTCGAAAAACAGTATGTGTGAAGAACCTACAACTGAAACGAGCATCGGATGGACTCTACGTTATCCCATAATGCACTGCGAGAGAATTCATTAATCGGAGTGATGCAATGCAACTGACGCAGGTAGGTCACGTAATGATGATAAAATGGCAGATGTATTACGTCCAGGTTCCATTCATACTACTGACATTCATCCTGTATAGAACACACTTTTCTAACGGCCGAGTAGTACATTTTAAATCAAATGCATTACCTACTGTGTAGTAGGCGATTTTTGACGCTGATCTGTCTGATAGTGCCTTCATCAGGGTGACAACATACAGGTGCGACTGGAGTTCATTTAATATCACATGATGCAATTAGATATCCAAACATAATTGATGATACAAACAGTAATATCAAATTAATATTTATTGACAATAGAGTAAAAGTTTTCCCATAAAAACAAACGCTTAAATTTATACATTATGAAGCATATTAAAACGCACAGATATAAGATCATCAGATGTCTGATAGAGAGACAAAAATATTTTTAGCATTTTTTTTCAATTTGTTGTCAAGGCAACAGTTTAAAAACTCCTAAATTAAGAACTTTATATTGTGTTTTTGCTATTTTAATAATCAAAAACTTTGACTTTTTAAATGTTACATTTGAAATGTTATACACTTTTTTTAAAAAGCAGTCAAAAGATGGTTCTTTGATGAGGATAGTTAGTTTGGATAGTGGATGATGATGTTTTTTTATATGTTATTGTATTGTGAATTATTTAAAATGTGATGGTACTGTTTGTTTTGAGCATTAACTGTATTTTTCTGCTTTTTAACAACGAGGACCGCAATGGAAACAATCTCAGGCTTTATTCTGTTTTTATCCTCTACAGTTTTATTTTAAAATGTATGGAATACTTGTATTTGTACAGTTTGTCCAAAAATGATGTCAAATAAAAATTCTATTCAATTTACTTACATTGTATTTATAGTTAACCAAAAAAAAAACACTACTTAACAACGTTTCAGACTGTTTTCAGCTTTGCTAAGACGCTAGTCTGCTTCCAGAAGTCTGAGATTCATGTTCATTCATTCATTTTCTTTTCGGCTTAGTCCCTTTTTTAATTGGGGTTGCCACAGCGGAATGAACTGCCAACTTATCCAGCATATGTTTAACGCAGCAGATGCCCTTCCAGCTGCAACCCATCACTGGGAAACATCCATACACACTCATTCACACATATACACTACTGACACTTTAGCTTACCCAGTTCACCTGTACCACCTCTTTGGACTTGTGGGGGAAACCGGGGGCATTCAGAAGAATCCCACGCAAACAAGGAGAACATGCAAATTCCCCACAGAAATGCCAACTGACCCAGCCGAGACTCAAACGAACGACCTTCTTGCTGTGAGTCGATTGTGCAACCCACTGCGCCACCGTGACGACCCCAGAGATTCACTCATTTGTTCATACCATTATACCCAGACGAAATTGGTTTAGCTCATTTTTTATACTTTATCATCTAATTATTTCCTAATAAATGTGTAATTTGTTTTTATTTTTATTTGTCTTAGGACGAAATATGTAAATTGATGCAGTCTCTCACATCGGTATTTCATTAAGAGCAGCCTCTCACCAAATGTTCATTTCTCATGGGAAAGATCAGATATAAGAAGGCCCACACGGAATCTGCACACAGAATTCCGCAGCCCATCATTGATTCTGTTTATTTACTGGTCTAAATGTGTGTAAATTTATATTTATTCTTACAATTATTTTTTTAGTAATAATATTGACTAATATGAAAATATTCATATGATTTATTTACAATACAGTTTGTAAAGTACTATTTTCTGTCTTTTAGTAGAGATTTTATATGAGAGACTTGCTTTGTTTACCAAATAAAGTGGATCTAATTGGGTTCGCATAATAAACATTACATAAAAGTTAAAAGGGTATTACTTTTGTTTCATATATTAAGGTTTTAGTTATGATACTCTCAAAATCATTCTGCATAAATCCACAGATTTTTAGCAAAATATTCCGCCGAAATATCAAAAAATGTCCGCAGATTCCGTCCGGCCCTAGATATAAGACATATTTTGCTTGCTTTTAATTCTATCCTTATTTCCCAATCATAATAGTAAATTTGCATTGAATCAACCAAAAAGATCCTTTAACCTTGGTTACACCACCATAATGCACAGCCTCATACATGTTCTGTGGTAAAAACTCTTCAGCAAAAATGTGAAGAAGTAAAAAAAAGATTCATTCAAACCTCAAACCTATTAATGAAAAACAGACTGAATGAGGCCTGTGAAAGTTTAATTCAAGGCATTCTAACAGCGAAGCTTTATACCAAAGCACATTGTTTATATGTTTTCAAAGCTAAAGCCCAGAGGTCAAATGTCATGGCCAGTGACCTTCTGCTATTTAGCAGTGCCACGTCCCATCATTCCAAGGAGGATCAGTCATTAGTCTGTAGTCACGTATTAATCAAGCAGCCTTTTAACTATTAAATTCCTACACATGGTTAATTAATTACCACCTAATTCCTCCTATCGAGCTACAATTTTATTGTTCTGTGGCTGTTGCATATTTCATTCTAAACCGAAACCCTCTCGTTCCACCGGCCAGCACAAGCTATCGACCCTTGTGCTTGCCACTGTGACCTGCTGTTGAGGAACTGAAATCCAAGTTAATTAGCCCATTAAGCTATCAGGATGTTTGTATTTAAAAGCTCGGCCAGGACGGATGGCTCTTTCCTTGTATATTTTAATAGGGTCTGGCTGGGCAGAGACACCGACACTCGAGGCGTGGTTGTAGGAGGGGGTGTGTGGGCTCAGGTATTTACAGGTCACTTCTCTGCATACGAGAGAGCATGATCCTCCAGACCCCTCTTACCTCTAGTCTGAACGCCATCTGTGCACCATTAAAGACCAGTCTGCAGCAGAAGGGGAGGAGGGATGGAGAGCAGGAGAGAAACAAACTAGATGTTTACAGTTTCTCGGGGAACATGTTAACGGTGCAAATCCTCTGGCACGATGAAGTGTGGTCGCTAGGGTGGTTGCTAGGGTATTTAGGGTGGTTCCTGTTTGATTGCCTAAGGTTTTGGTGTGTGTATTTTTACTAGAGTGTTCTGGATTATTACTGTTCAGATGGTTACTTTTTTAGTATTGTTGGTTGCTAAGGCAATGGGAAAGTGCTGTTGTGGGAGGTTGCTATGTTATTACTTAGAATGTTTGATTGCTTGTTATTCCATGGTCTGTTGAAATTCTTGATTCTGATTGGCTGGTGGGTGTGGTATATTTCGTTGAAACGCACAGGTAGTTCCAGTCAGTTTTGATCACAGTTCGAAATAAATGCGCTTCTCCCATACGTTTACAGTTACTATAGCAACTCGCTTGTGCTGCGCTTGAAATCAATGAGGGCTTTTAATGGCGGACGGGAAATTCTCAAAATTAGGAAAATACTCATAAACTGTCCTACAAAATCAAGTTTTAAGAGTTTTTCAAGCGAGAATATAGTTATTTTAAAGTCAAATCGGCAGTTTGTGTGCATGGATAGCGCGTCTTTAAAAATTTGGAAGCTCCAGGCGGTCAGCGGCAGCTCCGCAAACGGCTCCCCCTGAGGGAAGCTTCACGTCGGTCAGACCATCTGAAGACCCGCGGCTGGATCTAATCTCCTGCATCGCTGTTGTTAAATTGGGATATATAATTAATCTTTTGGTGTATGTAGCGGTCAGTCTCTGGACATTTGAACCTATATAATTTGTTCTCAGGTGTTTTTGACCGATCGCAAGTAAGTTTCATAATTAATTTATGACCGTAAATATCGCACTGATCCTGCGTGTTTGGCTGATTGCTTTTGTTTTAAAGAAGATAAATAAAGAAGAATGTTCTCCTACCTGTCCTGGTACAGTATGTTCTTTCATTATGCAAACTTTACCTATATTTAACAGCAGAGATTTTGGCTGCTTCAAAGACTCTAGAATACACTTTCTTGTCAAGACAAAGCCAATATACAGATTCTCCCTCGTCAGAGAAGCAGTAGAAAGTTGACAAAAGAAACGTGTGTCTGAGAATGTGTTATTTATCCACCTGTGATCGGACTAATCTTATATTAGCAGATATAAAGAGCACGTGCACTCTCTCTCCCTCTCTCTGTCTGCCTGCCTGCCTGTCAGCCTGTCACAGCTGATTCAGTGGAGGGACTAGAAAATCGATCATGTAAAAACGGACAAAAATTCGGACAAATATTGCGCAGCAAACAGCAAAACTATTTTAAACTCATGCCTACCTTGGCAAATGACCATGGAATAAGCGGGATAATCAACGGCTTGCCGTGCGTTAAAGGATTTTAATGCACTTCGCGGAGGCGACCACACTCCGCTTCTCGTCGTGTGGTCCTTAGCCTCCGCGTCGTGCATTAAAATCCTTTAACGCACGGCAAACCGTTGATTATCCCTTACATATACTATATATGTTTGGGATTGTCAATACAGAGTGTTATAGGAGCTTGTTAAGCTGTTGTTACAGTGTTCAGAGACAGTTGTGTGTTTTACGTTGTTGCTAAGGTATTTATAAAAGTTTCTAGGGGATTGTAGGTGGTTGCTATAGGGTTTCCTAAGGTCTTGGTTGGTACTGTAGGTTTTAATAGTGGTGTTCTGGATTGTGAATAATGAGTGTTTTAAAGAAAGCTGTAACTGTTAAGTGGCTGCTAGGGTGTATAAGAAGGTTGCTAGGGAGTTTAGAGATGTTGGAGGATTGTGGATGGTTGCTGTGTGGTTGTCAAGGGTGTTGGTCTGTAAATTTTACTAGATATGTTTGGGATTGTCACTACAGAGTGTATTGAGAGTTGGTAGTTTGTTGCTACAGTGTTCAAAGTGGGATGTATGTTTTATTTTGTTGCTAGGGTGTTTAAAGAAGTTGCTTGGGGATTGTGGCTGGTTTGCTATAGGGGTTCCGTAGGCGCTGGTTGCTATTGTAAGTTTTAATAGAGGTGAAATATTGTAGGTGGTTGTCTGGATGCTTTTAGATGGTCAGGGATGTTTGCTATGTGGTTGTCTTGAATTTGGATTTTAGGTAGCTGCTAGGGTGTTCTGGATAGTTGTTATCATATAATTTAGCTCTTATTCAGGGTAAATAAGATTTTGTTTATTGTGGCATTTATTTTTTTGCAAAAGTTAAACACAAGAAAGGGCCTTGGCATTACCTAAAACAGTGTTCTTTTTAGTTTTATGAGATATGAAGAACTACGACCCTGACATCTTTATGAGCATTGCCTTGAACGTGGCTTTCTCTTGCTCTGCAACCCCTGGGACCCCTTCATTCTCTAGCATTTCTATTTGACACTGCTTTTTCTCTGTCTATTGAGTCTTCTTTCAGTCTTTTCTTCTAAATTTACTCCTCCTTTGTCTTTTTTATGGTCTTTATTAGTTTACTTTAATACAAGCCCGCTTCCCTGATGCTCAGCAGGTCAATGTATTTTTCTGTGTTATGTTCTCCGATAGCTTCAAGCACATGGAGCGACCCTGAGGTTGCATAGAGGCCTTAGATGTGAGGCTAAACAAAGCTCTCTCCTGCACATCCCTCCAAGGCCATAAAGGGAGAGTATCTCACTGTATCTGAAGTGAAATTCATTTTGACAATTTTTGGAAAAAAGGACGAAGAAGCTGTGCTACAGCAGGCAAACACAAAGCAGGACATTTTCTGGTCAAGAATTTCCATTATAATCTATGCTAACAGTCCAATGAAACCTCGATGTTAATGTGTTATTCTGCTAATTTCCAAAAAGTACAAGTACAAGTGAAGTTGACTAATGCTGCATTGAAGGGGTCCTTGGGTTTCTAAAAGTATTAAATCATATTCAGTCTGCTTGAGAAAAAAAACCATCACATGTCTGTCAGTTAAGATAATTCAGCTGGTTTATTTGCTCAATATTTCTGTCTTGGTCTAATGCGGATTTCTGTCAGCTTTCCAGTAAAGATGCTGGATTGAAACATGAGACATCTTGAAAGGCACATATATCCTTTTCCAGGATATGATGGCTTTATTATCACAGTGAACATGTCTTTTTAATTTGCGTTTGCAGATGGATTCCTGTTCAGAAGATGTCAAGCTCTGTGTCTGGCGAGAAGACAGTTTGTCATTCAACTTCTCTTTTAATTTAGGATACAAGACTATAGGGCCTTTTGGTCACCTATAGAACTGCTATGAAGTGGATAGAAATTAAATTTGTTTTATTCAAATATAATTTATCTTGATCAACTTTGAATCAAGGCGCCACGGTGGCCTAGTGGGTAGCACGTTCGCCTCACAGCGAGAAGGTCGCTGGTTCGAGCCTCGGCTGGGTCAGTTGGCATTTCTGTGTGGAGTTTGCATGTTCTCCCCGTGGTTGCGTGGGTTTCCTCCGGGTGCTCCGGTTTCCCCCACAAGTCCAAAGACATGCGGTACAGGTGAATTGGGTAGGCTAAATTGTCCGTAGTGTATGAGTGTGAATGAGTGTGTGTGGATGTTTCCCAGAGATGGGTTGCGGCTGGAAGGGCATCCGCTGTGTAAAAATATGCTGGATAAGTTGGCGGATCATTCCGCTGTGGCGACCCCGGATTAATGAAGGGACTAAGCCGAAAAGAAAATGAATGAATGAATGAACTTTGAATCAAATGTATCATCTCAATTCAGTTCAGTTCATGTATATTTTAGCGCTTTTACAATGTAGATTTTGTCAATGCAGCTTAACATAGAAGTTCTAGTGAATTGAAACTGTGTCAGTCCAGTTTTCAGTGTTGAAGTTCAGTTTAGTTCAGTTCAGTGTGGTTTAAATTTCACTGCTGGAAGCACAAACACTGAAGGGCAAATCCATCGATGCGCAGCTCCACTTACTTTTATTATATATTGTGTAACACTGAGTTCTAAAAGTTGAAAATATAATGGGACTGTCATTAAAATATGAATTTGTTTAAGATAATTAATGAATAAGAAATAAAATGCAAGTTTCAAAGTTAAGCAACAGAAAGGCAGTATACAGTCAAGCTTCTCTATCTTCTCAAGCTTCTCTGTAAAGGGATAAGCCTTTGTCATGTTTTTCTGTAAAAAAAAAATAATAAATTAGTTTTTGAATAAAGGTAACTTTAAATTAAATTTGCCAGGAGTATGAATAATTTTGGCCTTGACTGTATATACATTTGATAATCTGTTATTTACCATACTTTAATATACATAATATTTAATATGAAGAATGTTGAAAAATCGCACAACTATCTATAAGCACCTAAGCTATGGTTTACTGTGAATTCATTAGAGGTAAAAGAGAAGTTGTTAAGTATGATATCGTGTGATTGGCTTTTAGAAATTCATTTTTTTCTTCATTTCTTTTTACCAATTTTAAAAAAGTCTGTTATGAGTCATGAACCAAGCTGTCCAACACAACAGTTCTGCACAAGTTCCAGCTTCTTGCAGTGTGTATCACTCTGCCCACAGCAAGTGCCAAGCTGAGGACTAAACTATAGTTTAATGATACTGCGGCTGATGTACTACATAATGTAATTTTGAGATTTTTAAAGTGAAAAAAAAAAAGTTAATTTCAAATAGGCATTTATTTTTATTTATAAGGATATTGTATCTTTAGTTGATCTCTCAATAGTGTACGGTATGTTATACACTTGAGACATTTAGCATTTGATTTGCTTTGGCTTTCATTGGGTTTAATGTTACTGAGAATTATGTTGATTTATTGACTTTATGTCATTTTGCATTATAATGTTAATATGGGAAAGTTTGTTATAAGTAAGATATTAAAATACTCTACCTGATGCCATAAAATATTTGGTCCTACTTTATATTAACTGAACTTAACTAATATGTATTTACACCAAAATTAAGACTTCTTTACAATGTACTTGTGTAAATACATGCTTTTACATTGTACTCATGCTTGATTAAATACCTGTATGCAATTACATCTGTAATTAATTCTGTAATTACATATGTAAATACACTGTTGACCATCCCTTACACCTTAAACCACCCTTAAACCTACCGATACCACCAAACTTGTCCTTAACCCTACCCCTTTCCCAACTCAAGAGCGCCACAAGTGTTCTCAAATGCATTATGAACACATTAAGTACACTGTATTTATTTTTTGATGTAAGTACATATTAGTTAAGGACACTTAATGTAAAATGAGACCAATAATTCAAATACTTGTTCTGAAATGTTGTTGTTTGATGTTTTTGAATTAGCAATGACATTTGGCAAGAGTACACACATATTTAATTAAATCATAAATAAATTAAATTAATGTAATATATATCTCGTCTTTAAATATTTATCCATTATTGTTAAAATCAATATTCCTATGGTGATTTTTTACCTTTCTGTAACATGATCTTCTTATAATGCCACCAGCCGCCTCTTATATATACAGTACCACCAGTCAGAAACATCTTAACAGCTGAATTGACTAGCTACTGCATTCCCAGCTGACCTCTACGTCATCAAATGACAGCTTTTAACACTTCACTTGAAGGAAGATAAATCCAATTAGCATCTGGTAATTCTCATTACTTCTGCTGTAATGCTTCTGAAATGCTAAAACAAACCTATGGCTAAAAAAAAGCATCTTCAACAGTTTTGGCATTGATTATAATGAAACGATGAATGTGTTTCACACCCAAAACCCATAAAGTAAAGAGATTAATGAGTACGAGAGGTGCACGGTGGTTATTTGACTAGAGAATGAACAGCATAATTTCATCTTTTCAGTTAGGAATAATCTATTATTTAATAACCCCTCACCTCATCTTTAATTAAAAGACATTCCTCAGCATTAAGCCACTGGAAGGTTTGGCTTTGGGAAAGTATCTCCCTTCATCATGAGCTCAGCGTGCAGCTCTGCGTCTCTCGTTTTTGGCCGGGTCGACTCTATTCTTGTGTTCTGCTCGACTGTGGCGTCGCTGGTGGTTTGCCGCATATTATTAGGCACTGGTGTTCTTGATCCATGTCATTTGCAGCTTGTGCCATTTCCTATCGCTCCCAGCTGCTGGCTCTGGCTAATTAGTGACAGAGATGGGAACAGGAACAGGGAAGAGAGCTTCACAAAACAGGCCCTCAAATGTCCTCCTTTCATTCTCTTGGACACAAGTCCTGATACTCTTATTCCAGCTGTTGAGGCCAGACTGGAGGCTTTATCTGAAAGACACACATACAGATGCTGTGCTTTCCCTAGGCTTTAGGCCCATTTGTGTAGAGATTGTGTCTGTCAAGACACAAATAAAGGGGCACAGATTAATAAGGATAATTTCCTTTGCGAATTGTATCACCAAGACTACAGTGCATTGTTGGACAGGATGTTTTAATTTGTAATTGTTGCTTATAGAAATTTTGTGGATCCTACTTCAACACTATAAAAAATTCAACCAGCTTCAACTACAACCCCAAATCAGAAAAAGTTGGTACAGCATGGAAAACGCTATTAAATAGATATAAAATAAAGCAGCACCCAAGAAAGGTCTAGTCCTTTAGGAGCAAGGGTTACTTTGGCAAATTTTTGTCAAGTACAACAATACATAGTTACATACTGAGGTGCCAGTTAAAACTCTACCATGCCAAAAGGACATCCTATGTTAACAGTGTCCAGAAGCACTGTCTACTTCTCTGAGCTCAGGGGCATCTGGGACAGATCATTACACAGTAGAAACGTGTACTGTGGTCAGACGAATCAGTATTTTAGTTTTATTTTATTTATTTTTTTGATAGGAATGGATGTTGTGTGCTCCAGACCAAATAAGAAAAGGATCATCCAGACTTTTACCAGCAATAATTCTAAAAGCCGTGGTCTATCATGGTATGGAGTTGTGTCAGTGCCCTTGGCAACGGTAACTTGCACATCTGTGATGGCACCATTAATGCTGGCCAGTATGTAGAAATTTTTGAGCACCATATGCTGCCTTCTTTTCCAGGAATGCCAGTGGGGAGGAAGAGGATACAGGTACTTGACTGGCCTGCCTACAGTCCTGACCTGTCTCCAATAGAGATTGTGTGGCGCAACATGAAGTGCAAAATGCAACAACGAAGACCTCGTACTGTTGCCCAATTTAAGACTTGTTTATAGGAATAATGGGACAAAATTATACCTGAAACATTTCATCACTTGCTGTCTTCAGCCCCTAAATGTATTTTAAGTGTTTAACATGCAACATTACAAAGTTGTAAATGCTTTATTGTTCCAATTTTTTTAAAAATGTGTTGCAAGAACCAAAATTGGAACATTTGTTTATTTTGAAAAAAATAAATAAATAAATAAATGAAATTAAAAATAAACATCATGAGGAACACATTAAATATTGTTTGTTGTGTTGTCTGCAACATTGCATTTGTGTGTAATACATCTTAACATTGTTCATTGTTCCAATCAAAATTGCTAAACACTGCATCGTTCAGAGTATGTCTACATTGAATGGCCATATCTGTAAAACTGACTGCATGCAATTTAGTGTCCACTACTTTTTGCCGTGCCTTTAAAAATTCCTCTGTTGCCTGGAAACTAATTGCTAACAAATTACTCATAGCAAAAACATAACTTTACTTCAGACATATCTTTCAAACTTTCAAAAACACTTTACTTACCTGCTGGACAAAGGGCCTTAGGGGTGGTCTAGAACTGTACATATTTATAGGCTATTTTACAGATAAATAAATAAATAAAATAAAATAAAAATTAGGATAATGACAGACATTTAAAGCTTAATCCTAAAATCTCAATATAAGTTATAAATGTATATATTATGTGACAAACTTTCAGTTCTGTAATGACTGCTATGGCCATTTTAGTAGTAATAGGATTCTGGTAGTTCCAGTGTTAATCGTGTCAACACATATTATGTATTTGTCATTCTCACTAATAGTTATTTTCTGAGAAGAACAAAATATTTCTATTTTAAATTTGGAGGAAATGGTATGATACCTTTACAATATATTTTACTCAACCCAATATCAGATAAATACAGACAATACAAAGAAACTATGAGAAGGTCTTCCATATTTCGTTTTTTCCATAGCTGTATTGTACTCTTTCAGTGTAGCCATGCGTTCATTTCTATATTAGTGTGCTTTCATGTACATTTCTGTCCTTCGATGTGAATGAGGGCCGTCAAAGGAAGGAAACAAAAGAATGAGAGAAGACAGAAGGGAAACTGTCTCTTTGACGTTGCCGAATATTCTTAGATTTCCCATTTCCATCCTTGACCTGTGGATCCCGGTAAATAATACGTGAGGATGACCGCGCAGGAAGTGATGCGATGTCCTTCCATCAGTTTTAGCAGCTGTAGAAACACCTGGCAGAGCACAGATGGCTGTGGATCACTTAATAACTCTACTGTACTCGCCACAAAGACAAACAAAACCGCTCAATGTTAATAGCCTCCCAGAAAAAGACTAATATCTGCCTTGTGCTCATAAGTCATGCTGCACGTTATTACTAAGCACCACTTTAAATAACATGAACGCTTAGCTTGTTTTAATAAGCGCACTGTTAAATGAAAACGTAAAAGTATATTTAATCGCCTTTGCAAACGATTCCTCGTGTTTCTTTTTTGGATTAGCCGCTATAATTACGCATTCAGTAAAAGCCTCGGTTTGTGGCTCATTAAAGTGTCATCATTTCTTTATAGTCGCTGTATTTCCAACCCCCTGCGGCGAAATTAAATCATTAAGTTTACTTTCTCCCAGTGATGAACTACAAGTGATGCCGTCAACGCTGAACCTTTATAGAATGGGAATTTATAACTGTGAAGTGGAATCAATATTAGCTTTTATAAGCGCTGACTTGTGAAAACTCTGGCTGACTGTGTTCAAACTCTTGGCAGAGGCTCAGATGGAGGTGCAGCATTGCGAGGCGTTGCGTTGACAGCTCCCGGTTTGAAACAAGCTTGTAGTTACGTTTCATTTATCATCCTTTCTTCTGTTGTTGTTGTTTTTTTTTGTTTTTTTTCCAAAGCGTTACATCTGTCACCAATTCCAGCATGACTCCTGAGGCACGTCGTCGTTTCTTGATGTTCTGCCCGTTGAGTGTTTTTCAGATCTCGTCTCGCGCCTGTGCTCGGTTTCGCATCATGTCTGAGTGTCTCTTTTGGCCTGACATCACTGCGCCAGATTGAGCCAGGGAAGGTCACTTGCTGTCAGCTCATTCCTCTAAAAACAGCCGCCCTTAAATCAGTCAAACTTCGACAGAGATGTCATGTTTGGGAGGCGATGACACTAAAAATTCTAGAATGTTTCAGAGATGTGATGAAGATTGTGTTTGTGTGTGTGTGTGTTAGAGGTGATTGGGGTTAGTTGTCACATGGAGAAGCTGTCATGGGTACTGCATCTCACTAACTGTTAGATTTTGAGTCAAAAGTCCATCTACATGACTACGTTTTCATCAGCATTGAGTTTTTCATTGTGGCTTCTTGATCTCTGTGTTGACAACTATTTATGTTGAAAAGTTTAACAAAGTGACTTTCATGACTTTTTGATAGTTTGAAATGATATATTGTCTAGGTTGGTCATGTAAGTAATGTTTAAAAGTGTTGGTGTTAAAAGCTTTTTACAATTTATTTATATAATACATTGTTATTTATATGTTACATTTATTCAATTCAATTCACCTTTATTTGTATAGCGCTTTTACAATGTAGATTGTGTCAAAGCAGCTTCAAATAAAAGGTTATAGTAAATTGAAACAGTGTCAGTCCAGTTATTAGTGTTGGAGTTCAGTTCAGTTAGGTTCAGTTCAGTGTTGTTTAATATTTACTACTTAGAGTCCAAACACAGAAGAGTAATCCATCGGTGCGCAGCTCTAGCTGCAGTCTAGGCACCGGAGGCTGGAGAACTCGAGGCTCGTCTATCCTTGGAGGGTCACAGGAATCAGTCTCATGCTTGCTACTCCGCCAAGCACCAAGCAGCTGCTCAGGATACAGCGTGGTCCAGGATTATGGAACCTTGGAATCGTCTCGTCGCGAGGCAAATGTTACATTTATACAATATATTGTTTCAGATGACTTAAAATGTTTGGGAAAGTAACTGAACTAAATCATTCTTTATGATCACTTATAAAGATACGATTAACTCTTCTAAAAACGTAAGACAGAAAGCTTCGAAGTGGTAAAAAAATAAGAAAAACAGCATAAAGCATGAGGATATCCAGAAACAGCCACTGAGCGCCTGTAAACAAGAACTTCCAACAGTTGCCCTGCCTCCGGGCTCCTCCGATTGGTCAACATGCTTTTAAACTGACAGTGATGAGCAAGTTCTTTTAATTTCACACAGCATCTAAAGAGTGGACCACTCAAGCGTGGCTTCAAAAGATGCGAGACACGAGCGGAACAATAGCACACGTCCATCAAGCAGTTTATATTGAAGAACAGTTGAGCAATGGAAAGGAAAAATGCGTTCTGTGTGAACCGCCACCTAAGGCTGTGTCCACCGAAGTGTTTTTTTCTCATGCTGAGCATGAGTTTTCTGTTCTTGTCGATGGTAGCAGCATACTGTTTAATGAAGTGCTGAGCAGGCATTTTAAAATCAGTGCTAAGCATTGAAAAAAATACAGCGCCCATCAGTGTCACTTTCAGTAACATAACCAAACAATCAATCAAAGTTATTGCTGTTATAATCTGTTCAACTTAATTACCTATTTAGCTTAATTACCTCAAAGTTATCATGAAATCAAAGTTGACAAATCATTTTTTTTGTCCAATTTTTATTATAAAGAAATGGCGACACGGGGGCGCAGTGGGTAGCGATGTTCCCTCCCAGCAAGAAGGTCGCTGGATCAAGCCTCTGCTGGGTCAGTTGGCATTTCTGAGTTTGCATGTTTTCCCAGCCCGATCTCACGAGTTTTGCCAGTTTAGTGGCTAATTCATACAAATTCATACGAGTTCAATCGTACGAAAATGTACGATTTAAAAAAGGAGACGTGGCACTCAACCACACCCCTAAACACAACCGTCATTGGTTGATGAGCAAATCGTACTGAATTGTGCGAATTACATCGTATGAATTCATACGAATTAGCCAGTAAATAAAAAGTTATGAATTGCTGTGAGATTGCGTTGGTTTTCCCTGTGTCCGCATTGGTTTCCTCTGGGTGCTCTGGTTTGCCCCACAGTCCAAAGACTATAGGTTGCTCTTTAGGTCAATTAAATAAGCTGAATTGACCATAGTGTATGTTTGGTTGTGAATGCAAGAAATTATGGGTATTCCCAGTGCAGGGTTATGGCTGGAAGGACATCAGCTGTGTAAACCAGTGCCAGATAAGTTGACGGTTTATTCCGCATTGGTGACCCCTGATGTAATAAAGGGACTAGGCCGAAAAGAAATGTTTGATAAATGAATATTTCCCTTCCCTTTTCTGGTGATGTGTTTACTGGTGTGAGGGCAGTATTGTCACTCACACAAGAGCCACAAATAACAAACCACAACCATTTAACAATTCAACCCCCACTGATAAAATCAAGTGCCTTCCTACATGATTCAATGCTACTTAGATTTGATTCACAATCACTTGAAATCACCTGCTAGCAACACCACAGCACCCACGAGTGCATACTTGTTTGTTTTTACAATAAAACAACAGATATTATAAATAGTCTTAGTTTTTTTGGACTTTTCTTAACCTAACCACATGCTTTACTCTTCAGTGGTACTTACAATGGTAAAAAACAGCACAAACCCTTTGAAATTCCAAGATAAAAATATATGAAGCACTAAAATCGCTGAAAACTTAAAAATAATAAGTGCACTTTAATTACCTGGATGATGCACTTATTAAACAGATAAAATGAAGTGTGGAATATTGGACACTTCATGCACTTAACAGCTGCTGTTATGCTCACGTAGCAGAAGGGGCGGAGCTTTCGGACGCTGATTTTGTATTACTCTATTTATTTTGGATTTCGAAAGCAAAATTCTCCTACAAGAGTGATACACCTCCTCCCAATGGTGAATGCACATATACTCATGGCAGGTATTATTTGGTACTTATTTGGCAGGTATTATTTGGTACAGTGAATTTCTGTTTAGTAAAAAAAAAATGTTCCATTTGGGATGACACTACATATATACTATGCTGTTGGGTGTTTAAGTGTACAAGAACATAAATGGATAGTTTATAGTGTGCCATATGGGACGCAGCTTTACACTGCTTATAGAATCTGAAGCACAGCATGCTGGTGATGTTCATTTTGAGCTTAGTATAATCAATTATCATTCAACATTTTTCTATTATGTGAAATTAACTTAGTCTTTATTTATTTATTTTTATTATTTATGTATAATTTTTTACTTCATATTAAGATGTATTACAGTTTATTCTGGCAAAAACAAAAATTAAAAAGCCATGACATGTCTATATTGGGGTTATTCAAGTTACCAAAATATGATGAAAAGGTTTTTTTCCCCCCAAATCAGTCAATAAAGATCAGGTTTCCATTTTGACAGCTGCCTTACAGCATTTCTAAATCAAATCTCTCTCTCTCTCTCTCTCTCTCTCTCTCTCTCTCTCTCTCTCTCTGTCTGTAGCCAGAACCTCCAGTTTTTGTACAATTGTAAAAGACTTAAAGAACCCAATCGGAAAGTGACAACTGTCTCATACTTAACTGAAGCTAAAATAAAATCCCCACTGTTCTCTTGTTTGCCCCAACAATCTAACCTTTATTTCTTTAATGTATTTCAAACCAGTGGGAAAAAAGACCAGTGTGCTGTCAAACATGCTCTCCAACTCCTAAACTTGCAATCTACCCTACTGTGATCATCAGATGTGCAGCAAACACAAAGGTGCTTTAATCTGTCTGTAAAACAACAGCAATTGTTGACAACTGACAACAGAATCAGTCTGCAGAATATGTTTTCCTGTTGGTTTTCTTGTTTTTTTTTTGGATTTGTTGTCACTTTAGTGAATGAATTGACTTCATTAAAACACGTCTGAGCCAAGTATGATATAAATAAAATCTAGAACAGTGTGTCAACAGAAAACAAGAGGCGTTTGTCACAGTGTGTAAGTAGTTTGTAAGGCACTGAAATGTTTCACTTTACACTGCTGTCCTAAATGCTGTGTTCTTCAACATCAGAGATGTCCTTAGGGTCTAGCAATCCATCATGTTATCAGCACCATGATAAAAGGTGCATTCAGTGTCACATGGAGAAAACCAGCCAAATAAATCTCAACAGTAGATGTTTAAAGGCTATGACACAACAAACTGACATCAAAGGAATACAAGGCGTTGAAGCAGACTGTATTGTTGCCTCATGAAGCATGTACTCATAGCAAAAACTTGAACACATTACTTAAAGGGGTCCTATTATGCTGTTTTAAAAGTCTTGATTTAGTTTGGGGATGTATTAGAACATGCTCTCATGTTTGGTGGTTTTAAAAATGCATATTTTTTTCACATAATTTCAATTATTACAATAGATATCTCTCAAGCCGGTCAATAAAGGCTGGATTAATTCCAGGTTTGATGAAGGCCTGCTTTCCAAAAAACCAAATGTGTTGTGATTGGTTAGCTGTGCCTGTGCATTGTGATTGGCAAACTGCATAAATGATGTTTCATTTCCACCACACCCCTTGGCAAAGCAGCACATTCTTTCTGTCCCGGTGCTGTTCTGGTGAAAGACGAGTGCTTACCTTGTCAAGGATCAAAACTTATCAATGTTTTCAATTAAATAACCTTTGATTTGGGTTGTAGACATTTGAATACACATATTTATAAGCATTCTTTGGTGCACTTATGTCCTGTGCTAAAAATATAATATTGAATCTTGCTTTAAGCAGAGCAAGAAGAGCTATCTATTCATAGGCTAGTGACTGAGGATATGAACTCCTTATTAATGCGCAACCCAGGCTCATTCTGAGAACGTAGTTCTCTTTTTGAGTTCATGCCTGCTGTTCTCGCGTAAACCCACCAGAGGCCGCTGTCGGCTGACTGTTTGGCTGGCTGACTGAATGACTGACTGACCATCCATTCGACTGACCCACCCTCCCCCTTCCCTAAACCCAACCAAAATTTTATTAATTGACACACCCACACACTTCCTCTAAACCCAACCAACAACTTTCAAAAAAGCAATCCAGTATAAAATAAAAGCCCTCGTCTCGTTTTTACCACATTTTCAGACTTTACCACATTCTCACCCTGTTATTTACTGGTTTATTTCATTATTTGGATTTTGTTTTTGCCTTACCTGCTTTCTGAAAGCACTCCTCATCGAACTCGAACCCCGTCATCATGGTCAACGCCTCTCTGCGTCTTGAGTCCGCCGAAGAACACGGCAAGCTAACAGGACAAACTGGTTGCAGCAGGAAAGTCGTCCACATGAGGCGAGCGGTCGGCTAGTAGGCGCGAAAAGAAACGGCATCACACCGCCCGTAGCGTTCGTTTGAAAAATGAAACGCATCCATACGTACCTCTGACCACGTAATGTGAGATCTCCAGAAATGTTTGTGAGACTACATTTTCACAATGAGCCTGTGTTGTTAATGCACCTGCTGCACATGTCGCACTAAGCAAGTCAAGTAGAAGTGGAGGAGTTAAAACTGAAGAGGTAATAGTTTGTATTATTCTATCCCACTACTTTCCAAAAAGTGATGCATTCCAAGAGAGTAAGGTTTACTGGCCAGCCTCTGTTACAATCGTCACCTAAACCTCACAGCCATCTGGGTCACGGCACCAATATTTCCCCTTAATATTGCTGCCATGACCCAGATTGTGTGAGGTTTAGATGGCGATTATAACAGAGGCCAGCCAGTGAACCTTACTCTACTAGCTTCTAGAGGCACACAAGTGACTGGTGATAGAGGCTGCAGTCTTTGGTGTTCTTGTCAGTGCGCTCGAATCTCATGTCGAAAACTTCAGTTCCAATCATTCAAAGTAGGTTAAGTAGAACTGCAGAGATTGGTGACATGACACAGTGGGTGTGAGCTTTAGAGGGGTAAATGTAATAGAGCCCAGCGAGTAGAAGCTCAAATTCTTCTGGGCAGTTCATCCAAGACCAAACTCCCATAGAAATGAATAAGAGAATCCTAAGATCCTGAATGCTGATCTCAAAATTAAATTACATAATTCAAATCAGAAACAAAATCTGAAGTGACCTTTCTCTTTATTGTTGTTCAGCCCTAATTGTGTTTAAAAAATGTTATTTCCAATTTGCTTCAACTACCGCACATGCACAGCAATTGGCTTTATGACTGTTCCGATGGTAGGAACAGTATGCGATTACAATTACTTAAAAAAACAGATACAGAACTGCAAAAACTGGAGGATGACACTGAAAGACATGATATGGGAATCTTTTTTCCAATCAAAATCAACATACGCACAAGTAATCTCCAAATGACAATTGATGCTGTATCGAACAGATGAATCTGCACAGATCTTCTCCAAAGAACGGCATAGGCATAAAGATTGATGATTGGCTATTTTGACAAGAAATACATGACTTTCTTGACTATGGTGACCGTAATGTGCATTGTAATTTCTTCATTCATAGTATTGTGACTGAACTGTCTTTGTCTATTGAAAGTTTTTGGTAAACCTCACTCCTCTTAGCAAGTGGCACATTAGTGAATGTGGACTTCTAAGGGTACCCAGCAAACAATTGTGTGTTTAATAGTCATCTAATAGATATCTAAATGTAGACAGCTAAACTTTGGTTGTCAGTAAAAATCTAAATAGACCGATTAGACATACTTTGTATGTGTAGTCATTCATGTTTATTTGATGACTAGTCTAGTTTTGGCCTATTCTTAGACACGTATTAGATTTTCACTGACAGCCCAAATTTAGGCTTTTTTTAGCCAAGACGACTATGTTTAGATGTCTATTAGACATCTATTAGACATCTTTTAAAAACAAAAAATGCTTGCTGGGGTACAAGGGATTGTCGCATGTTTAATTTGTGACACAGAAGTTCATTACAAAAAGATTTTGTCCTCTCCACCCCTCATTCCATTAGAATGCCCTCTCAAAGATTAAAGGATAAAAACGAGCACTTCAGAATTGAACACAGTCTAGGACTGCATATATAAAAAGCTTCAGCAAAGCAGTGCTTGAATCAAATAAATCATGTGAATCACTTGATCTTTTTATTTCAGATGATCATTGTTATGAAAATGTATGTATTCAAATGCTCGAGTAAGATGAAGATGGAAGGTTGGGATATCAGAAAAGACACTAAAGTTGTTGTGAAATTAGAAGAGCCTCCAGTCTACATCTTCTTAAAGTTATTGTTTGCTTGCTTTCAGTAAAGGTTCTGGTACATTAACAGCAAATTTCTTCTTACATCTACACTCCAAAATATGCTGGGAGGTTGTATCCCAAGTACAAATATGTGGGTATAAATAAGGGTAAACCCAACCATTGGGTAAAAAAGTGTAATTAAAAAAATATAAATCTTACATTAGGTATGTCCATACTTGATCCATTGTTGGATTAAGACAAGAAGGCATTTTTTAGAGTTTACATGTTACATAGGCAAGTGTTTACCATGCATTTTTCTCAAACTTCAATTTGCAAATCAACGTGGTGTGTCAAAGTCTTTATTCTACCTAAAACATAACATCATGGGTGTCCAACTCTAATTCTGAAGAGCCACAGTGCTTCATAGTCTTGTTCCAACCTTAATCAAACAAACTGGAACAAGCTAATAAAAGTCATATGGTTATCAGAAAGCTACAGACAAGTTCATTTTGGATCAAAACTCTGCCAGACTGTGGCTGTCCTGAACCAGAGCTAGCCACTATTGCATTACATGAGTATAGAGCCTTTTTAGGTTGTTTTCTTGTTAGTTGCTAAGTTTTTTCAGTGTCCACACATTCATTATGCCAGCTGGGCTCTTGAATTGGGGTGAGAAACCTCAGGAATGCCCAGCACCCTCAAACTCTTTACTCTGAACTCTGAAGTGGCCTGTGTGTGAGATGGACCAAAACCACATTTGTTTGGAGTGGAGAGGACTGCATGCTTGAAAAGAGGGGAGAGAAGGATTTTAAAGGAGGCAGAGGGGAGGGTGGATGGCCATTGGGGTCCGGTGGGGGCCTTCATGGTATGGGAGACTCTGGAAGTCATTAAGGTGGAGTGAGATTTGGTTTGAAAAGCATGACTGCTTTATCGCTACCCAGGGTTAATTAAGCAAGGCTGGAATGTCAGTTTAGACTGAACCCCCCTGCATTGAAAAGTTGTAGTAGGAGCAACAAAGAAGTCTTTCAAGAGGACCAGTGTAGTGCGCTTCATTTGAACAACACCACTGCTTGCTAACATGTTTACGGCTGTTTAAGTTTTCAACATATGCACTTGTGCTCATGTTTTGTCAGCTGGGCAGTTTCATAAAGATGCTGAAATGTAAAAAAAATAAATAAATAAATAAGAAAGAGACTAAGCTTCAGACTGAATGTTCAGCCTAATTTAATGTCTGTAAATGTTTGACTACTCGCATGATGTGTCTTATTCACAAAGATGAAAAATGCAACAAAAGGTCTGCCTATCATTCTTTTTGGGGGTCTGCGAGAATTGCATTTTGCCCAGAGGAGATTTTACAGAGAGTGGAGATTTTCTTATTTCATATATTTTTTAAAACAAAATATAAATAACCTAATATAATAAAATATGATACAACTGCTTTTACAAATTAAAAAATGTATTCTTATTAAATACAATTTTATTCAGAATATTAGGCCATTCACAGACAAAATTACAAACAAGCCAATTAAAAATATATATTATTAGTCAATAACTGTTATGAAGCAGACAGACAAGATGGGTAAGTCTAAAAACGTTACGTGATTTATTTTGACAAGCATGAGATATGGATATGGAATATGTTGACTGAGCACAGTCCGTAACTTCTTCGAAGTAGGGAATGACCAGGAGGATGACCGACAACACACACCTGATACTTGACACGGAGGACACACAGAAGACTGATGGACCAAAGACAGAAGACTTGGAGGAATTGGGACTACAGACACTTGGGATGACAAGCACACAGAAGACGAATGACGCTTGGAGGACGACTTGGTGGAACAGGAACAACTAGGAGGAAACAGAGAGAAAGTAAGTAAGGCTTTCTCAAATGGAGAGTGTTGATCTGACCGGAGAGAACACTCAGAGTCCGCTTTCGTGCAAACGAGCCCGGACACTGAGTGTTGTGAAGACTGGATATTTAAGGGGTGCTAGGTGATGGACAGCAGCTGTGCTCTAATCAAAACTCAGGTGATCGTGCTCTAGGTGATTGGGTGACGTGGGAGCCTGACCAATCTGTGACAATAACAACAACAACAACAACAAAAACTATTGATTTAATAACAACATAATATTTTAATTAAAATAACAAACCATTTGTTTGTTCCTTTGTTTCTTCATTTTGTTTATTTCTAAAAGAGTAAACTATTACATTAATAACTACCAGTATATTAAAGTTGATTTGTTATTATTATTTTGCAGCTACAAATAACCTATTTTTTTCTAAAAGATTAAACCAATCATTTCTTCATTCATTCATTCATTCATTCATTCATTCATTCATTCATTCATCCTCAGACATTATCAGGAAGGCTATTTCCAGAGTTTTGGAGCCATAAATGAGAAGTAAAGGAGGTTGAGCCTTCTCGTTTATGGCTCCTAAACTCTGGAATAGCCTTCCTGATAATGTCCGAGGCTCAGACACACTCTCTCAGTTCGAAACTAGATTAAAAACCTTTTTATCTTTTTAGTAAAGCGTACACACAATTTATCACAGAACAATATGATGCATGAGTGTGCTCCATGCAGGTGAGTGAGCATGACAACCACCTGTAGGACACACTTCTACTGTCTTAATCATTCAGATATTTTGTTTGAAATACTCATATGCACCACGTTTGTTTCTGTGTTTGTTTATATAACTACTATTTTCATTTATAGCACTTCACTTTTGCATCTTGTTTAATATACACTATGAACAGCAGTGTTCTTTATTCTCTATTTGCACCTGGGGATACTCATCCCGAGGCTCGTAGAGACTATGCAGCGCCATTGGTGCGACCCAAGACCTGTGAAGAAATGATGCCAAGGTATCCATAATCCTGGACCTGGCCTTATCCTGAGCTGATGCTGTGGTAGTCATGGAGGAGCGGGGAGCATGAGACTTTTACTAAAATAATTTTACTAAAAAGTATAATGATATTTTTACTAAAAAATACTGTTTATTTATTCAGTTGAAATCAGGTGCCATATTAAACTTATTAGACGCCATATGCTTATTTAAATATTAAACCTCAAACAAAAACACTTTCAATATTTAATAATCCAGTGACTCAAAACATTTTTAAATAATGCATAAACAGTTATATGTGTGTGTGTGTGTGTGTGTGTGTGTGTGTGTGTGTGTGTGTGTGT
>CAIGQQ010000001.1:18345049-18454677 GCA_903798035.1 Danio albolineatus
TGTGTGTGTGTGTGTGTGTGTGTGTGTGTGTGTGTGTGTGTGTGTGTCTGCGTGTGTGCGTGTGTGTCAACTAAACAAAATCAAACATCTTACAGCAGATCTGTAGAGTTATTTATTTACTACTCCACCCTCCCGCTTCGCCCTTTCTTCACACTTAAAAGAGGAAGCTCCACAGGCTGTTTTACACCGTGTAGTGATGTGCAGTCGCACGAGCTGTTCGAGAATAGTAACATTCACATCAAGTGTTACTTTACCACACAGTTCAGCTCAAACACAGCCTGGGGGAAGGGTTCGTTTGATGTAATTAAAAATGAAGCTGCTTAATTACCTTCTGTAGTAACACAAATCTTACATATGTATTGCACTGACTGAGTTGGCCACGTACTGTAGGTGGGTCAACGCTTTTTTACACTTATAATCAGGAAGTTTTTGATGTTAAAAATAAACTTACAATAAACTGTGTAATAAACTATATTTGTTTTCATTGTATTGCCCACACTAAGGCCTTTTAGGGTTTTTAAGTCAACAATAACAAAACATATATTTTGAGAGCACTCTCCAAAATGTATCAAGTTGAAAATACCATTCTTGTGGTATTGTGAGTGCAGAGATGTTTTTAGACAGAAATGGCTTTTTCAGGTTTATCCAGAGATGTATAAAGGAAAGGATGACGTGTATGTGTTTGTGTGTGTGTGTGTGTGTGTGTGTGAGAGAGAAAGAGAGAGTAGCAGTTTGTGATGGTTAAATAACTGAGAGTGACAGTTGCATAGTTCAAGAAACAAGAGGTTTAGTTGCCATTTATACTAGTGCGTTTTTGTTTGAAAGGGGTGGTTCAATACGATATCATCAATGCAAAGGGAGACAATCGGTGCGTCCCAAATCGCATACTTATGCACTATTCTACGACATTTTGTAGTATAAATAGTGTAAGTAGTGCGTTCACTCTGAAATCTCTAAAAAATTATAAGTGCACTTTAATTACCCGGATGATGCACTCATTCCATTGGTGAAATGAAGTGTGTAATGATGAACACTTCACACACTCAACGACCGCAGCTTTGCGCATGTAGCGGAAGGGGCCGAGCTATCGGGTGCACATGTTGGATAATTTTATTATTTTGGACTATGAAAGCAAAATTCTCCTACGAGAGTGATTATAGCGCCTCCCGATGGTGAATGCGGTTATACTCATGCCAGGTGTTATTTGGTATTTTGGTCATTTATTTCACTAATTTGGCGACCGTCAAACGCCATCTGAGAAACGGTTTGAACTTCCGCTTTGTAAAAAAGCCATTAGTGTTCCATTTGGGACAGCACTACATACATATACTATGCTGTTGATTGTGTAAGTGCATAAGTACATAGTGTATAGTGTGTCATTTGGGACGCAGCTATTGGCTTTTACAGAGTTAGCTTAGCAAAGCCTACAGTGAACGAAGTTTGGGCACTACAAAAAAATCCAGGTTAGTGAGATCACAAATGCTTCAGGTTATGTGCATTCACCCCGTGCAGCTAAGGGGCGTGGCCAGATGTGCTGTAACATAATAGTAGAGTAAGCTAAAATGCCATCCAAATGCTGCTATTTTCACAGAGGTTCTTCTGTTTCGGTATTTGGGCTTTCAATGGACCTGACACAAAGAGAGAAGTGCTTACAGTTAGATTTTAATTATGTTCCAGAGAATTGTAAATTTATATCCCGAATATATGTGAAAGACACTTGTCAGATTTTATTTTTAGAGAGCAGGCATGAGGTTCAGCTGTGTCCTCTTGATATTCTGTCTGATTCAGGCTCAAACTGATACGGCTAACAGCTGCACTGACTGACAGTGTATTTGCACAATAGCAAAACGCGTGCTAGTAGAGGCGTAGCGCTTCCTGGTGACACAGCACATTATGTTAGATGACCGATCAGAATCTCTTGAGAGCAGACTTCAGAGGAACTAGAAAATTTGTCAGTCGTTTTCATGTTAGCTGAGAAGCAGCATATAATCAAAAGTTGCAAACGAAGCATGAGCAGACATTGCTTTGCACCCCAGAAACACAACCAGGCTTTAAAAGTGCACTCTGGACCTTCCTTTAAAGTGCCATTTTAGAATTAAAACACTCATAATCCTAACCTGTATCCACACACCACATTATATAACTTATATGTGAGCATTAATTTTTACTGCAACAGCACATAATTTGCCAGCATCTGTACTTGTCATGTGTGCTGCTTGTGTAATGGTCATATGAGAGGGACTTGATAAATCAAAAAAGAATGTTACGCAATATTCCAAAATCCAGTCAGAGAGGAGCATGGATAGCCATGCCTCCTTTTACGAAAGTTTGCAACCCAGGCTTATTCTGATTACATACCCCTATATAAATTTTTGGAGAGAGCAAAATACATCCCAGGAGCTACGTCTTTTGATTTAAGCTTTTGTTGTTGCGAATCCACCAGAGGCCGCTGTGTGCCCTTTTTCTCTCAAATTTCTCTTGCGAGAGCCATTCACACTTGTTGTTCTCACGTGAATCCACCAGAGGCCGCAGTCGACTGAATGACCAACCAACCAATCACCCCACCTTCCTCCTTCCCTAAACCCAACCAATAGTGTTTTAAAAAGCACAGATTGACCTGTCCACCCCCTTCCCTAAATCCAACCTTTCCTAAAAGCAATCCAGAAAAAGAAAGGCCCCTGATTTTTACCACATTTTCAGATTTTACCACATTCTTACCTTGTTATTTAATTGTTTTTTTAGCTTTTGTTTTTGTCTTACCTGCTTTCAGGAATTGTTCTTCACCAGACTCAAACCTTGTTGTGATCCACTCTGCTTCTCAAGTCCACCGATGGACATGTCGAGCTACCAGACAAACTGGTTACAGCGGGAAAGCCGTTGGTGGTAGGTGGTGAAAGGTAGGTGATCAGCTGGTAAGCAAGAAAAGGAACAAACCAGTAGCGTTCATTTTAAATATAAAATGCAGACATACGTAGCTATGGCTACATAATTTGTGATCTCCAGATATGTACACAGGGCTACATTTTCAGAATGAGCCTATGTTGAAAGTTTGCATTTCAGTCCATCTATATACAGAAACGAAACACCAGCATTTCAAAACTAAAACAGTGTTTTTTTTCTTTAATTTATTTACAGTTTGTCAGGTGTAACCATAACCTATGTTTTAAAACTAAAACGCATTAGTGTAATCAGCACCTTAGTAATCAACTCAACACATGTAGTTTTGGCTAAATGTGAGTTTCCATAATTACTTACTTACTCCCAGGGCCGTTTATATCAAAGTTGATATTTAACCGCACCAGGTCGGTGTTTCATAACATCAAATTTTTATGAAGTGGGTCATTAGCCCAATGCTCAACCTCCAACCTGGAGGACCAGGACGTGCACACATACACTATGGACAACTTACCCAATTCACCTACTGTATAGCGCATGTCTTTGGACTTGTGGAGGAAACCAGAGCACCTGAAGGAAACCCACACGAACACGGGGAGAACATGCAAACTCCTCACAGAAATGCCAACTAACCCAGCTAGAGCTCGACTCTGCGACCTTCTTGCTGCGAGGCGACATCACTACCCACTGTGCCACTATGCCACCCCATATTGTCTTATAATACACAAAATGCTACCCAAAATCGCAAATCGCTATGGGAAACGCAAGTCTAAATTTTTGCTGCGTTGTGAGATTTTAGCTTTCAAGTAATCAGTAAATCATGGAGGGACTTATTTAAAATTGTTCTGATGCAAAAATGTGTGAAATGTGTGAAATGTGCTTTATTCGTCAATACCCATTGATCCTTCATTTACCCAGTTCCCTGTCCACACTACATGCTCCTAAACAAAGCAATTTAGCCTTTTGCAGATGTGAGGTTTGGTCACTACAAAGCTTTCAGTCCAAATTCTCTAAATCTGTGAGCTGAGATACACATCTTTACCCTGTTCAGTGCTAAACTGTAGAGCAATTCCAATTCCAGCTGCACTGAGCTTCACGTTGCATTCTGACAGGTCTCATCTTCAAGGAAGAGTCTGACCGTGTTTCCTCCAGCAGCCCGATGGAGGAAATGAGGTCACAGCCTCAGCCCAAAGAGGAAGCTCTGCTGTGTTATTAAAAATGAGCCTGCCTCTTTCTGGATCTGAACCTGAACCATGTGTGAATTAACACAAAGCTCAGGCATTCCCTCAGCGAACTCTCCAAGTCACACACTGTTTGTCAAGTGTTAGCAGGAAAAAAGTTGGAGATGATGCTAGTTAGCAGTCAAAAGGGCCCAGGGATAAGTGCCGATACGAGGCGTCAGCGGCTCCGTCTGACTGAATAATGAGATTTTTCACAGCTTTTATAACCAGCCCTGCACAGTCACTTACTAAACACAAGCTACACTCGTTACTGTTTGACGACAGAATTAGGAACAGCCCCCCGAACGTCTCTACTCACACTCCTCAGCTCTCTCTCTCTCTCTATCACGCATTATTTCTGTTTTTCACTGCCTCAGACAGACAAACAATTACAGATACACGTGCCT
This sequence comes from Danio albolineatus, assembly GCA_903798035.1. NCBI lineage: Eukaryota > Metazoa > Chordata > Actinopteri > Cypriniformes > Danionidae > Danio > Danio albolineatus. Next base: position 18,349,572 of record CAIGQQ010000001.1, read on the forward strand.
GCTGTGGAAAACTGCTTTAAATGTGCTCATGCAATTATTTATTCACTGGGGCTTAGAGATGGGAGACAAAATGGGAGAGCACACAAAATAGATTCACAAAACCTGTCAAAAACATGCCCGGATCATGGTTGCATTCCAGAATCAAAAGAGGTGATTATCTTTGTTAAAGACAATTAAAGGGGTAGTTCATCAAGAATGAGAGTTAATTCATCATTTACTTAGCCTCTTGTGGTTTTAAATTCACCTTTTAAATTAATTTATTTTTTCTGTTGAACACAAGAGATGTTTTGAAGAAAGCTGAAACCATTGACTTTCATAGTGGGAGAAACAAGGGAAGTACTATGGAAGGTTTTTTTGTTGAGATTATCATTTGTTTTTATAAAACACTAAAGTCTTTTGATGATCTAGTAAGATTTTTAAATGTTATGTTTTGTGGCATTGACAATATTTTAACTGTTAGCTACGAAGAAAATGATCTTAAAATCTAAAGCTATGAAGATCTTAATGCGCAGTAAAACTAAACTAAAAATGTGCTCTGAGAAATGGGCATAATTTCATTTTTTTCACTGTTAAAATTGGAAACACAACTGATATTTTTTTCTTTCAGTTGCTTTTGAGGTGTTGTTCTTGAGCGAGATTCCTTCAAAAAGCAATATATTAAAATGGAGACCTATTATTTTATTACTATGCAGAAAAAAGCAGGCTGACATGGATCTGCTGGAGTTCATAAGCGTTTTATGAAGCCTCACCCAGAATGACAAATATTAATATCTATTTCCACTGGTTCAGCTCCAGCAAAACCTGCATGTTTATGTATGGAAAATACCCACACATTTTCCTTTCAGAAAGGAATTACTGGCTCAAAATAGGTTGAATGAGGTCAGTTTGTTATAGTGAAAGCAATTACTCTTGAAAATACATCTATCAGTTTATTATTTTATTTATATCAAATAAAATACTCTTCTTCTGCCTGTCAGGTGTCAGTACACAAGGTACAAAGAAATAAAACAACTAAAAATTACCTAAATAAAAGAGAATACACGAAAAATTTCAGCTTCAAGAAAACATTTATTTATATATTTATATTTAGCCATGCACTTAAATATCAACAGCAAAAACATACAATATTAAAATATTATATTATCACAATCTTACAATATTATAAACAATAGTAGTACCTTAAAGGTATAAATTAATGTTTCATTCATACACACATAAACTTTAAAGTAACATTTGCAAAAACAATCTCGGGGTAAAAAAACTATTTTAGTAAATAGTACATAATATAAGTAATAGACAAACAAATAAATAAATAAATAAATTTAAGTAAAATTTAATTAAAATAAATAAAGAAATAAAATAAAATAAAGAAATTAAAAAAATAGAATGTATTCATAATTATATATTCATATTATTTATACATTTCAATTCATTCATTCATTCATTTTCTTTTCGGCTTAGTCCCTTTGTTAATCCGGGGTCGCCACAGCGGAATGAACCGCCAACTTATCCGGCATTTGTTTTAAGCAGCGGATGCCCTTCCAGCCACAACCCATCTCTGGGAAACACATTCATACATTCTCATTCACACACATACACTATGGACAATTTAGCTTACCCAATTCACCTGTACCGCATGTCTTTGGACTGTGGGGGAAACCGGAGCACCCGGAGGAAACCCACGCAACCACGGGGAGAACATGCAAACTCCACACAGAAATGCCAACTGGCCCAACCGGGACCTGCCCCAACCGGGGATCGAACCAGCGACCTTCTTGCTGTGAGGCGAACGTGCTACTCACACGCCACCGTGGCGCCCCTACATTTCAATTATAAGCTAATATTGTAACCATTATATTTTTAAGATACTGGATATCACTGAACATAATCATTAATACATTTTTGTTGTTGTTGTCATTGATTTCAGTTTTTATGTCTTAATGAATACCATTCATATAATGAGTGACAATTCACACAACTAAATGTGTGAACTCATGAAAGAAAGCATGGTATTAAATATACTTCATTGTTTTAATCTGATAGTCTGTAATATTTAGATAAGTATATACTGTAAGTAAACGCCCCATGTGGTATTTTTCCTTACGTTTGTTAAGGCAACAACACAAACCCGATGAGACACTGCAGGAAAAACAAGTAGTTTTTTTTTTTTCATGCGCCACTCAATTTTGAGATTTTGGGTTTATTAATGTTTCTTTTGTTCCACTTTATCAACTTGTGTCTGTACATTTCAATTACAATTGAATGTCTTTTTCTCAAAATGAGCTGTTATTCCTGCACTGAACCATAAATCTCCACTTCAGCAGCCCTTACATACACCAGTTTTTTACATCTCTGTATGTGTTAGCCATTTCTGTATCAAATGTTTAACCTGCCTTCATCTAGTGTACAAATGTACTAGAAATGTAATTAACGCCAATTAAATAATGCAGAATTTGCCAATACACACATAATATTTTAGATAACTTACGAAAAATATTTGTATTAATTAATGTAGTCAAAGAATCTAGGAAGTATAGTAATGTTAATTTTGTTGCCGATTTGGACCATATTTACCAGCAGAGTCTTGCCTTAAGATGTCAAGCCCAACTGTGAGAACATCACTCTCAAATATTTGCACTTTTACTCGTTTCTTTCACCGCCCAAATCCGTCCATTTTTCATTTAGATTCCTTTTGACACGAGAAATCGGCTTCCCTGAGCTCCCTGATGACCTGAGCCCAGAACGGGACCCCTGAGGTCAGAGGGCATAACCCCAACCCGTGGAAAACACCGCTCTCTCAGCATTCACAGGCGGGTGAGGTTACGCTGCCACTGAAAAGGTGAAGTCTTAGCTTCAGTCTGCATTTGGATGACAATGTGGCCTTATTTAGCCACAAATCATTGATTGTCTTTAATAAGCTCTAGTTTTCCATTCAGAACAACTGTGATCTAACAAAGGCCTTCAGACTGAAGAAAAGAAGTAAAAATAAAGAGAAAAACAAAAGCGTTGTGGTGCCTGTGATGTATAACTTTGACATTGATTATACAGTACTGTGCAAAGGTTATAGGCCACTATGACATTTGTTGTTTTAATAGTAACACTCGACACTGGACAACGAAGTTGAGGATCCATGTGTAGCTTATTAGTAGTAGGCAGGCAATGGTCAAACAGGTTGCAAACAGGAGCATAAAGGTAATCCAAGATTATAGTCAAAAACAGGCGAATGGTCAGTATAGGCATCAAACAATCAATAACAGCAAAACAAGGGAAGGATCAAAACTAGTTATGGGACGTTGTACGCTGAGGCTTCGAAGCAAGTATCAAAAAAATGATACATTTCACAGTGAAGAAGTGTACCGGAGCTTGAATCTTTTTGCCATGATCACATGATCAGTGATGTCCGAAGCTTCATTTTTGCCTATACCCACATTACTGCTTCGAATTTTGATTCGAAGGTTTAAACACCCTCATGGGTTAGTAAAGCATACTGTATAGTGAGAGATAAGGCATCGATTACATACATTTCTAATGTTTCAAAGCACTGCACCGGTCCTATGCACCAGTAATTCAACTAAAATACACTAAAAAAGCTTTTGAAGTATTTTTTTACACCTAACTTTAAAGGAGACCACTGCATATTGTAGTATAGTGTGTAAGGGAGGCCAGCTGGTGAGTACAGCCCAAAAGCCTCACTCTTATAGCCTCCTCCTTAGAGCATTCGCCTCCCATGCGGGAATCACCAGTTCAATCCCCACTTGGAACGAGTAGGTGGTTGTACGACCAGATGGAATACGATAAATGTGAATACTTTTGAATACCTTGGATTTTACTACAGTCATCGGTGGTGTAATACCTTAAGTGTGAAAACTACAGTAACTGAGTAGTTTGTTTATATTACTGTTGTTGTATTACATGAATGAGTTGGTCAGTTGTGAACGTTTGACATTTTTGCAACACTGCTTTCCCACACTATAACCAGTAGAGATCCTCATCGAGTGCTGATTTAGCAAGCTTCAAGTAACAAACCTTTTTCCAAAACAATTGAGTAGAGCAGTTCAATGGTTCAGGAAGCTCCATTTCACCATCACTAATCAAAACACAGAAAGGCTAGAAAGGCTAGACAGGACAGACGCTTCGTAATGCTGCAGGGAACAGCAAACAAGACTCAGCAAAGTGTATGGGAATGTAGGGTGTATAAATAGATTTCTAGTGATCGAGACATTAGTGATGGGATGATGATGATAAATGATTACAGTATGTCTTATTTCTTTTTAGAACAGAACTAAAAATACAGGTTAGATTCAGAGTTGTTTTATTTGTTTGTTTGTTTGTTTGTTTGTCCATTTATTTATTCATAATACAATAAAAAAGTATTGGTTAGTTAGTTAATGCAACATGACTTAAAAGTGAATACCACCTCTATTAAGCATTACTTAGTCTCTGTTGATGTTAACTAATCATATATTAATGTGGTATTTAAAGCATTAGTTAAGATGAACTAAAGGTGAACAATGACTATTATTCAACATTATATAATCTTTGTTAATGCTAACTTACTCATATTCTTATGCACCACATTTATTACGTTCTTTACAATTAGTTAATGTTTACTTGCACATACACTAATGCGTTGACCTAACAATTGACAACACATTTATTCAGCAATGCTAAATCTGATATGTACACTAAACATATATGAATGTGTTAATTAATACATTAGTTGACACGTTGGTTAGTGCGTTAGTTCACATGAACAAATAACAAACTAGATCATGTTGAAGTAGTGCACTTGTTGTTCAATACAATTCATAATTGCATCCACTAATGCTTTGTTAATGGTAAATCATGTAAGTAAAGAGTTAAGAAATATGAACAACATGGTGATTTAGGAACGAAACGCTTGACTTCCATTTGCATGATATTCAAGTTTGCTAACTTTAAACAGCTTGAAAGTAAAAAGTAAAAAACATTTCATTTTTATTGAACCACACCTGTATCAGAGAACTTGTAACAATTTTCCAAATGTGACCACTAACTCCAGTTTTTCTTCCCTGAATATTTTCCAAGCGGGTGACTCATTTTCCTGTTAATACAATGTGATCTCAGTTCTTTAATCTCAATGGTACTCTTTACCAACGGTCAGAAAAAGGCTTCTGTCTTATTCCTCTGTCTGTTTCACTTCTGTGCAGAAGTGCACAGCTGGCTCAACTGTATGTCATTGTATCATGTGTATCATGCGTATAGTGTTTTTGCATAAGTGTGAGTGTTTGTTTGTGTGTATGAGGTCAGGCACATGAACTCCACCTGTCCCACAATCACAATGGCCGTCCACAGTTGATCATGTGACTCTTGATAAATTGGGCTATTCAAATGTAATAATCTTATTTTATACCCCTGAAAAGAAATTAACATAGGCAGTTGTTACCATACGTCAGGATTGCCATCTTTTACTGAAGCTGAAACTGAAGCTATAAAAAGAGAAAATACTTGAAATAAAATGAACAATGAGTAAAATAAAATACTTATTTTAAAAGAAAAAATATTTGCTGATTTCTATAAAACATATTAGGTTTGAGCTAAAAACATAAAATGTAATATTTAAAAAATATATAATAACAAAAAGGACAAACTCCCATATAAAGATTGGACAAAATCCACATTTTTAGACTTATATTGTCCTTCTTTTCTGGGAAAATAAATCTCTTGCTGCACCCCAATTCGCATACTTATACTACACCCTAAAAGTATGTACTTTTTTTGTGAAGAAAAAGTATGGTCACACTTTATTTTGATGGTCCGTTTGTTGAATTTAAAGAGCCCATATTATACATTAAAAAGGGTCATATATTGGTTTTGGGGGTTTCCAACAGCATGCTGATCTGCATGCATGGTCAAAAAACACTTTCATTGTCTTATAATACGCATTTATTTTTACCTCATTATCCCAGTGACTCCTATATGAATCGTTCAGGGATTTATTTGTTCCAAAACGATGCTAAACTGCTCTGATTGGACCGATGACCCAGTCTGTTGCGATTGGTCGACAGCGCTCAGCGTGAGAGAATGCCCACCACGGCTTATCAGTATTGAAGTAGTCATAGTGTGTGCGTGAGCATACCTGCCAACACTCGTTTTTCCCGGGAGTCACCCGTATTTCAGACACCTCACCCCTGAAACTAACCCCCGATCTCCCAGCATATTTCCAGCTCTATTCTAAACCATGAGTAAAAACAGCGACACACATGCAGTATTAGTGCATACAGCGGCAAAGCTGAGCCATTATAAACAGCACGGCCGTACGTGTGTAGAAGAGCTGATGGTGCCCATAGCAACGACAAACAGCAAAGGAACACGAGCTCAAACGCATTTTAATCCGTAAACAAAGCGGAACGCGTCGCGTTTACAACGTGCTTTTAGACACGATATGACAATACAAGTTAACCAGATACACTACAAGTAGTTACAAGTTACAAAACACAGTTAAATGCATCATTTACAAGCTAGAGAAAACAATTAGGCACCGTTTTAATCGCACTTACTCACACTTGTTAGATAGCAGGCCAGGAAATGTCCTGGTGCTCCGAATCCTTTGTTGTAAGCACTTCTCAGAGGGAACACAGCACATGGCTGGGATTAATGCTGAGGTATTTCTGTAGAAATGAACCCCAACTACTGACTCATCAAAGTCTCATGTCTGGTTCATCTGCACACTTCCAATATCCAGCTAAGCACAGTGCTCTTCTCTGTGTTGCCAGATGTAGCTGACTGACTCCAGTCCAAACCCATTCCAAAAGGTTTTTACCTGCACAATCAAACTCAAAACCGCCCAATCTGGCAACTTTTGCTCACCGCTGTTGTTTGTGGGCGGGATTGGGGGTTTCAAATCTCCCGGGGCTGCGCGCGCACAGATGGACGGGGCTTATGTTTCGTGTTCACGTCATGCCGAAACCGATAAAGACTCGTAAGCACGGCGACTCGTTTGAGGAACTATGAGTCGACTCTTTTATAGATGAATCAATAGTTTTAAACACTGTGCACTTTCAGATTTAAGGCTTAGCTGGACATTTCACTTCACTTAGAGCTGTGTTACACATTACATCCAAGCTCATTTCCAAAAACCCATAATAGGGGCTCTTTAAGTTACATTGCAACCAATTCTCATTAGATTATAAGTAAACTGCTGGGGTTGGGTTATTGTAGGGTTATTGTAAGTTGACATGTACTTGCAAAGTGTCTTATAGTCAGTTAAATGTCTGTTGAATGTCAGTATCAACAGATATTAAGCAGACAGTCTACTAATACTCAAATACACCATCGAAATAAAGTGTTACCAAAAGGATATACTTTTGAGTGTGTAACGGAAGAGTACACTCCAGAGATATCAGAGACTTGTTTTACATATTGTAAAAAGGGGCATAGTAGGTCCCCCTTTAAAACAAAGGTTGAATAAGACTCATATGCAATAACATGCAGGACTTTTGGTACTGCGAGAAAAAACCAAACACATTACAGCATGTGCGCTGAATTCAAATAACTTTTGCTCTGCTATTAAGCAGCATGTGTGACCCTGAGAGCCGTGAGCCTTTTGAGCAGACATAGAGAGTAAATGTATTTTATTTTGTGTGTCTCTGCTCGTATCTCGGGCTGATTCATGCTGCCTCATGGCGGGGGTTTGGAAGGACAGATGGCCGCTGTGGGAGAGAGAGGAAAGAGTCTTGCGGGTGGAGGAGGATCTGTCCACCTCTCTCCCTCTCGCTGCCAGCAGCGTCAGTCATGAAAAACACAGCCTACTTTAGAAACACTTCGCTGTGACTGACACCAGCATGTTTGCCGGACGGGTTTCTCCATCTACTCCCACTGAGTGCACATAAAAGGATTAAGGGGTTTGCGATTTTTTTTATGCTCCTTCTGAAGACAATTGAAAATGATGATTGAACTTGTGGTGACCCTGATGTGTGGAAATAGACTCGTTGCTTATTATTTTGATTATTACTGGCCTTGGCAGACTATGTAAAGAGAGACAGAGACCTTTAAATAACTGTCATTCTGGCACACAGTTCACTGCTTTGTGAGGGCACAGTGGTAGATATCTTTACCTTAACCTTTAGCAGATGCTTTTATCTAAAGCAACTTTCTATGAGGAAGGCATCAAGTGCTTCAATGTAAAGAGGCAATACTCACATCACATACTACTAATACAAAGCTTCCACACTGTTATCAGTTTTCTGTAGAATCTACAGTAACTTAATGGCAGCAGTTCACCATTAACTTACTCTAAATCAATCACAGAAAAAAATACTGTATTTACATTTACAGCACCATTGATCTTGCTGTATATCTATTTAGAAAAATGTATGTATCCCTTTACTGTAATATATGCAGCCATTTTCACTATGTAACTTTAAAATGCAGTAACACTGCATAACTGTCCTACAGTAAAATTCAGGTCACATTACAGTTAAATAATTCACAAACTGTTTTTTTTTTTTCAAAAACAGCGTAATTTTCGTCTATAGTAGATTAGAAGTGCAACAAGTTTAAAAAGAATGCCTACTTTTTGTCTTATTTCTAGTCCAAATATCAAACAAATCTTACATCAATAATAATTTTTTTAACAAGTATATAATGTTGTTTTGTTTTCAGATAAAATAAGTCAAACTTAAGTGTTTTTTCCTGGGCACAACATGACATCATCAGGAGAATAACTATAATTTTTAAGAGGTCTGTCTGTATCAATAACACCATATGACCCACTGAGTGAAAGCTTAGAATGTCTTTTTTCAACTGATATACATCATTTTGATATTTGTTGTACTGTAACGAAGTTATTTACTCTTATTTTACACTATGTCGACCGCTCCGATTGTGTACATGTTTCAGTATACATATTTTTCATATCGCTCATATATGACACACATGAGCAAGTCATACATCAAATGAAAGCTCTCATTCCCAACAACAAGGATCCACCGTTATTTTTATTGATTTACAATCACTTATCCAGCAGTCTTTGAATGAATTATAAGGTATAAACTCATTTTTTGTAAATATACAAAGGAAATTATTGATTATTTGCTCCGTGAGCGCCAGCAAATGGCACAGATAGCCAAACAAGCTGTATCGTCTTTTACCTTAGGTTCTCCGCGACAAAATGAGCCTATTTTCAGAGTTTTCTGAGGTTGTGTGCATGAGTAATGCCCTGCTATGTCTCGTAAGTACCAAACACAACAAATTAGGGTCATGATATTCCAAAATTTAGGAAAATATGATTACGTTAAATAATTATTGCATACTACATAATAAAGACAAAATTCTTTTTTTAGTGTCTCCTGACATATGCTGGTAACAATCAAAACTCTCTGTAGTATGATAGAGCATACAGGGCCTGAGTTATACACTTTCTAAAACGGGCTTTGGGACAAAAAACTAAAAGCAGTTTGTGTTGAGATGGTTCATCATAGGACAGACAACATATCTAATAATATTTATAACTTACAGCAGTTTTTTTGTAATTTCAAATGGATTTCTTTAAAATGACGTTGAGATATTGGATTTATTGTACTGTATATGGGTATGGGGAGACTTTAAAATTAGGTAGGCGGAAATAAAAAAATGGCATTTTTCCTCCTTGCAGTTGGAATAGAATAACTCCTACATACATTATTATAAAGACTAATTTCCTTTTTCTTGTGTTTGCTGACATCAGCTGGAAAGAAATAAAATTAATTGCAGGACGCTGGAGCACTCAAGGGCTGAGTTTCACACTTTCAAACTTCAGTTTATATGTAAAAAAAAAGAGCGCCTTTTTTTGTGTGTGTTAATTGTAACACAGACAATATATAAAACAATTGTTAGGAATTTCAACGGTATTTTGTGAAATTTCAAAGGGTTTCCTTTCAAATGATACCAAACTTTTGTATTTACTCCTCTGCTTGTGGGTATGGGAAGCTTTTTAAATCGGAAGGCCAAATAGTCGGTCAAAGAGGGAAGTAAATGGGGATAAACTGGAATTTGACTGAATTAATTTGACTGAACTAAAATAGAAAATTATGCAGGTAATGATCTTTCATCCATGTCATAAAGTGCTTCAGGCATTGTGAGATCCATAGTTACTAAATAGAATTGCTTATCTGGAGTGTGTCTCCGAAAACCATTGTTAGCCAACTAAGGTTGCATCGTTCCTACGAACTTTCACAAACTGCGTCGCAAATGTGTGTGGTTGCAACTACTCCTGTGGAGCTGTGGTTAGAAGTTTGTGCTTGTGTTCTATTCCGTTATCCCCCCTATTCCTTTTTAACGTTTCAACATCCACTTTGAATGATAATTTTAAAAAAAATCTTATCACTCTCACGTTTAATTTGTGTTCAAATAAATGTTTGTACATAGCAAACTTCAGAATGACAATTGTGCTCTCTTCGTAGTGCACTGCAATCATATATGCCATTTTGAATGCAGACATGGCTCATAACAAAAGCTATAGGTGACCTATGATTTAGAGGCAGAAATATGTTACATCTCCAAAGCTCATGGAAACAAAAAAATATATATAAATATAAAATTTTATAATAAGCATAGAAAAATGATCTGCTGCAGGGCGGCACAGTGACTCAGTGGTTAGCACTGTCACTTCACAGCAAGAAGATTGGTGGTTCGAGTCCCGGCTGGGCCAGTAAGCATTTCTGTGTGGAGTTTGCATGTTCTCCCTGTGTTGGCGTGGGTTTCCTATGGGTGCTCTGGTTTCCCCTGTAGTTCAAAGACGTGCTATAAGTCAATTAGGTTAACAAAATTGACCGTAGTGTGTGTAGTGTATGAATGCAAGAGTGGATTGGTGTTTATGGATGGGCTTTCGCTGCGCACAACATATGCCTGAATAGTTGGCAGGTTCATTCCGCTGTAGGAACCCCATGATAAATAAGGGAATAAGCCGAAGAAAAATGAATGAATGAATGAAATGACTTGCTGCATCATGTATTTGAACATCAAATGGAATTGTTTAAACTTTATCGTGCCAAAGCTATTATTTTGTCATTTTTGGAGCTTGATGGTGTCCGTTTACTTCCATTGTGTGGAGCAGTTTGAACATTCCCCAGAACATCTCCTTTTGTGCTTCACATGAAAAATAAAGACCAGAATATATCATCTTTAAGATAAAAACTGTCCCTTTATAAACATGTCAGGATGTTGCAACATACTCTGACTGTGACATGACTGAGCTTCTTCGCTAAAGTCGCTAACGTCGCTAAATGAGAAAAATGCTGAAGCTGACATAGTGTGTTTTATTCCTATGGGCGAACTGCCAGAATGAATGTCTTTCTCTTGCTTTCCTTCCCCTTCAGAAGCATAGCGAGCGCATTGTGGAAATCCGTTTACGTTGCCCTATCCGGTGAGATCGGCTGTGGAGTGATCTGCGGATAACTTAATAGAATAATTCTATTGAAAACGTGCCATCAGGGAGTATAAGGTTTCCCTTTAAATCAGTGAGCTTTAATCGGGTAAGTGGAGGCACTTCCTGTTTGGCCTGTGAGCTGTTCAGAGGCAGTGATGGGCTCTTCCTCCCAAAGGGCCAGAGGCGCCTCACGTTTCTCACACAGGAACACATTTAAAAACACAGCCCGAGACCTCATCAACCCAGAAATCCACCATTTGACATTAAAGTGACACATAGTTTTTGTAGTATTATCAATTTAAAATCATAATAGTGCATAGATGTATGACATTAAAGAACAGCTCTTGGAAACACTTTAGTTTATGTAACAATTCATGCTATTAACTAGCTTATAACCTGTCAATTAACTTATTATTAAGATAATATCTTAACAATAGATTGGTGCTTTCCAACCTGATTTTGACACAATTTGACAAAAAAAAATCTGTATGGACTTGTAAATACCAACCACACATTAATTTCATGTTTTATTGCACATTTTTAGTTCAAGTAAAACGTGTAAGCATAGGCTTGTAATTAATTTAAATTCATTTACTGTACATCCATATGGGCTGTCATGTTTATCTTAAATTCATACCTTTATTGAAACATCACGCAGTCTGAAGGGATGCCATATGTTCTGATTTGGATAGTGAAATACTCTGCAGCAGGTGTGGCGAAAACCTGTCTCTCCTCATTAGCAGGTTTAGAAGATACTTGTTAATATTTTTTGAACCTGACAAATATGCAGAAACAGGAGTACAAAGGAATTGCAAAATCAATAGACGAATAAATAAAAAAAAATGCCTCTCAGTCATTTCAAACATTCAGTATTTGAGCTTTGAATGTTTGATTGTCTGTGTGCTAAATTGTGTTGAATGTGCACTTTAACTACAGGCTCATTTTACAACATTTGAGTTTAACCCTTTTAAAATCCATTCAGCCAATCTCCAAATCTTAGCATAGCATAGATAACTGAATCAAATTAGACCATTAGCATCTCACTCAAAACTTTCAAAAAAGATTTTACATCATTTTCCTATTTTATGGCTTCTGTAGTTAGTATCATGTACTAAAGACCAACATAAAATAAAAAGTTGCGATTTTCTAGGACAATATGGCTATGCTTTCATTCCCACATAATAATCAAGGAGCTTTGATGCAGTACAATGATATTTCTAAGATTCTTACTAGTGCTGCAAGTGTAGGGCTTGTTGCTGGAGATAATTTTTAGGTACTGCATTGGTATTACATGGTATGGCAGGAAATGTCCTTTATTATTACACTGTAATGAGATTATAGTTCCTAGCCATATCATCATAGAAAATAGCAATTCTTAAATTTTCTGTCAATCTTAGTGCCAACATATGCTCAATCTGAAAACGTAGTCCTATACACATTTCTAGGGATTGTGAGTTATGTAGCCAGGGGGATGTATGGCTGCATTTCGTCTTTAAAACGAATGCTAAGGGGCGGTATGATGTCTTTTCTTTTCGCACTTACTGTAGCAGCTGACCACTTACCTCTGTGTGGACGGCTTTTCTTTGTTGCCAGTTTGTCCAGTGGCTCATCTCATACATCGAAGGACTTGAGGCGCAGAGCAGAGTTTACCGTGATGATGGGGTTCGAGTCCAGCAAAGAACAGTTCCAGAAAACAGGTAAGACAGTCAGTCAGTTGACAGCGACCTCTGGTGGATTTAGGCGAGAACGACAGGCACGAATGGCACTTGCGAGAGGAATTTGAGATGTCAAAAAGCATACACAGTGGTCTGTGGTGGATTCGCGAAAACAAAAACTGCAAAAAAAAAAGTAGTTCCAGCAACATATTTGGTGCTCTGCAGAAATGTATATAGGGGTACGTAATCAGAATGAGCCTGGGTTGCTTAGTACACAATCTTTGAAGACTTTGTTGAATAGTTCGGACTGCTGAGCGAATCATTGGTACAACCCTTCCTACTCTCCAAGAACTGTACTTATCCAGAGCAAGCAGAAGGGCTGCCAAAATCACTCTGGACCCCTCACACCCAGCACACTGCCTCTTTGAACTTTTACCCTCTGGTCAACGATACAGAGCACTGCCCACCAGAACAGCCCGACACAGAAACAGTTTCTTCCCACAGGCAATCCATCTCATGAACACTTGATGATAACAATCGTGGAACCAACATCACTACTTGCTATACACTTTTTACACTCACATACACTTATTAAACAACACACTTTACATGCCAATTTGCACATAACAGCTGCACATATAACGTTGTATGTAGTAATATGCCTGTACACTTGTCCATTTGTATATTTGCATTTAACACTTACTTCTATTTTTTGAATATATTTATTATCTGTTTTTTGTCTTGTCTCTGTAATGCTGTTGCACTGTAGAAGCTCTGTCACAAAAACAAATTCTTTGTATGTGTGAACATACCTGGCAATAAAGCTCTTTCTGATTCTGATTCTGACAATGTAACTACAGAAGAGTCAAGCTTTAAATAAGACAATTATTGAAAAAATGTATTATTGAGATGCTAATAGTCATCTAATCCAATTCATTGATCTATGCTAAGCTAAGCTAAGCTAAGCTAAAAGTTTTCCCGTCAGATCTGCAGATACCACAGCACCACAGCCGTGTGTCAGCAAAAAAGACACTTCAATCTCGGTTTGTTGACATTAAATCAGGTTTATTGTGTACATTAACATAACAGAAATCCATACAGCACTGGAGATTAACTCGTATCCTTTCACATTTGCTCGCAAAAGCGCGCGCTGTCTGTGAGTGCGCGCGCGCGTGCGTGAACGAACTCTATAACCGTATTGTGCGTGACTCATCGTTGCAACTCCTTAACAAACACATTAAACAGTCTTTGGTAAAGTTCTTACTGTTGTATTTTTCACAAACGTAGTGAGATCTGCTTCTCTTACACCTGTTCCTGTTGTGTCTGTGTCTGTCTGACGCAGCCGAAGGCGGAGATTGAGGCACGCTGACGGGCACGGTGGGCGGGGAGAACTATTCTTAAAGGGCCAGTGCAAAAAACTGGAAAAATTTGTTTAGAGCTATAATGGAACAACTTTAGGCAGCTATAATTATTAATCTGATGGGTATTTTGAGCTGAAACTTTACAGACAAATTCTGCTGACACAAAAGACTTATATTAAATATAAAAAAAAGGGGTCATGTATGTGCCCTTTAAACATAATAGAAATAAATATGACTTTCTAAAAAGGATAAATATACTGTAAAAATGTCAAACTCATCAAAGGATGAAGAACAGGTGAAAATATAAACCCTTTAATATATTAATTAACAGTGCAGCAGCTGCTCCTCACTGTTGACTGACACCCAAACGCATGTTGTTGTATTTTTTTGCGGATGACAGACAACCTATTGGATATCACTTTGAGTCATGTAAAGTTCAATAATTCTCCAGCATTTTGAAACACTGATTAGTATGGTTAAATATAAATATATATGCAGTAATAAATACAATACAAGCTCATTCAAGTTACAATGCAAATACTACAAAACACAAAACAAAAACAATAAAATACAGGGCATTGACATATAAAGGTAATTTACATTTAATACTTTTAAATTATAAATATATTTAAAAAAAAAAATGTCTTCTGTAAAATATATTCTGTTTCTTCTGTGTACAGTTTGTCTTTTAAACATTGATTTTGAGTAACATTTTGACCAGCAGAGTCTAACACTCATGTAATGTATTTGTGTACTTTGTCCACTTCTGCATGAGAGCGAATGTTGAATTCTTTCCATTTGCTCCCATCAAAACTCTCTCCGTCAAGCAGAATTCCTTCACTCACCTTAAGACGATTTTCTCTTGAAAACTGTTAGACGTTGAGACCCAAACAATGGGATATGCGATTGTCTTTTTATCATACACAGGATGCTAAGCAAGTGTCATTGGGAATGGCAGTTAATGTAAATAACATCAGAGAGAAAGAGCAAGCCTGCAGCAATTGTGTTCTTTGGAGACGGAGAGATTATGAGGCATTAAAATGTGCTGTATTGAAGTACCCGGCATGTGTGTACACATGAAGGCTTGATGGATCTCTCTCTAGCAGCTAACAGGAGCTAGCGCACAGCGGCGGGAAGCAGTGATCTATCGCAGGCGGCCTCTCAGAGTGCATTTATTAACATCTCCCTCGCAAACCAAATTAATCCAGCAGTAATGTGGATTAATGGGCCTGTGCACAAAGCCACAGACAGATTGGGCCTCCGGTGAGCGCAGACACTGCATTAACTTCACACGCGGCTGCCTTTGTTTCCTGTTTCTGTCGCAGTGTTAAGATCCAATTACTGTGTTTGTGCCGAGTTGAGGAGAGACAGGTGTCCTGCCAAGACAAAAGCTGAAATACTTTATACAGTTTACTCTGGAGCAGATTCACTGTTGTTTTGACTGCTTAGTATTAGCCAGAGCTAGCATTGTAGCATTAGTTTGTGTGTGTGTTTACTGGACAATATTTTCCTCAGGAAATAGGTAAAGCAACATCCCTTGACTTGAAGCTACTTTAAAAGTGAAATGGATAGTTTACTCACAACTGAAAATATTTTACCCTCACAAAATGTTTTTGACATTCTTTCTTCTGTAAAAAAGGAAGATATTTTGAAGATAAGTAACCTGTAACCATTTACCTATATAGTATTTGTTCTTCCTACTAAAATAGTTGATAATTCAACCCAGGCTCATTCTAAAAAAATTTCGCTATATACATTTCTGGAGAGCGTAAATTATGCAGCCAGAGTTTATCAGTTTTTGTATTCGCAAAATCCACCAGAGGCCACTGTGTATGCTTTTTGATATCTCAAATTTCCCTCGCGAGTGCTGTTCTGCTATTCTCGTGTAAATCCACCAGTGGCCGCTGTCATCCGACTGACTGACTGAATGACCCACCCTTATCCTTCCCAAAACCCAACCAATAGAGTTTTCAAAAGCACCAGTTGACCAGCTCCTACCCACTTCCATAAAGCCAACTGACAGTTTTAAAAAGCAATGCAGAAAAAGAAAAGCCCTCACTGGATTTTTCAGATTTTACCACATTCTCACCCTGTTATTTACTTGTTAGTTTAATTTTTTGGCCCCTGTTTTTGTCTTTCTGGAACCGTTCCTCACCGAACTCAAACCCGTCGTTGTGGTCAACTCCTCTCTGCGTTGTAAGTCTGCCAACCTACATCGCAAGCTACTGGATGAACTGGTAACAGTGGGAAAGCTGAGGTAAGCGGTCAGCTAATAAGCGT
This sequence comes from Danio albolineatus, assembly GCA_903798035.1. Taxonomy (NCBI): domain Eukaryota; kingdom Metazoa; phylum Chordata; class Actinopteri; order Cypriniformes; family Danionidae; genus Danio; species Danio albolineatus. The sequence continues at coordinate 18,366,254 of CAIGQQ010000001.1, forward strand.
GAAAAGGAATGGCATCTTATCATCCTGTAGTGTTCATTTTAAAGACGAAATCCAGCCATACGTAGCTCTGGCTACATAATTCGCGATGTCATCATGGCAAAGACAAAATTAATTACTGTTAAATTAGTCATTGAAATTATTATGTTTAGAAATGTGCTGAAAATATATTCTCTATATGCCCTCAAAAAATTTTTTAAAATTTAAAATAAGTTGAAACAACACAATTTTTGAGATCTTTTGAGGAAAATGTAATTGTTTTCTGTTCAAACTGGTGACACAGTGGTGCAGTGGGTAGCACTGTTACCTCATAGCAGGAACGCTGGTTTGAGCCACGGCTGGGTCAGTTGGCATTTCTGTGTGGAATTTACATATTCTCCCGGTGTTCGTGTGGATTTCGTCCGAGTGCTCCGATTTCCCCCACAGTCCAAAGTACATGCGGTACAGGTGAATTGAATAAGCTAAATTGGTCATATGTGTATGCAAGAGTATCCGAGTGTTTCCCAGACAGTGCTGGGCTGCGGCTGGAAGAGCATCTACTGTGTTAAACATATGCTGGATAAGTTGGCGGTTCATTCCGCTGTGGCAACCACTGATTAATAGAAGGACTAAGCCAAAAAGGAAATGAATGAATGAATATGTTCAAACCACTTACATTTGTTAACTTAATCAATTTCAGTTGGGACAACATGAATTAATTGTGTACAATGTTTAATAGCACCTGGAAAAAAGTTGAACAGAAGGGCTACTAATTTTGACTTCAACTGTACAGTATATGTATGTGTGTATAATCTGTGAGAATTAATCCACACTAACTCTTAGATTTAGACGTATACAGTACATACATTCTACATTAGTGTCATGATTTTACTTGATTTTTAATACTCTTTTGCAGAATATGTGGCTTGAATTCAATTTTAGAGCTCTTACCAAATACCCTTCCAAATACACTTGTGTATCATTACAAACAGATCGATTTATCTCCTAAAACACAGTGTTTCTAAGAATTTAAGTGGTCGGGTTTCAGAAGCATAAGACCTGCAGCGACCCGAGCAGAGAAGCATGGGTTTCTGTGGGACTCGCTCATTAAATGCTCATTAATGCTGCTAAATTGTGTCTGCCAAATCCAATGAAACGAGCACCGGGACAGACTTGTCGGCAAATTTTATTAATCTATTAGGGATGGCTGATATAATCCCAGCTCGCCTCCAAAATAGTTATCTGGTATTTTATGAAATGGAGTGAAATAATGGAACATGGATTAAGGACTAATTGAGGTATAATAGCGGTTGTGTTTCAGATATATATAGCAAATGTACAAAAAAAAAAGCATTGGAGACACACATTATTAAACTATTAACTAATTATAAGAGCTTATTAAAAAGAATTTAGCAAAGGGTGCATGTACATATAAAGTGCTCAGCATAATTGAGTACACCCCATTTTGAGAATATTTATTTAATAAAATTTTAGTCACCAAACATATTTAGAAATTGAAAGATAATACAATTAAATTCAAGCAAAATATTGCATAAAAATTAATGAAAAAATTACAACCTACAAAATTTCAACTAAACTTTTACATTTTTTGGCCTCTCTTGATTTTTCTTAAATTTGTATTTAATATTATTCTATAACATATAAATTTGGGTGTACTAGTTTTTTGACCGTTATTGTAAGTTATTGTGTTAGATAAGCTCCAGATTTGGCTTCAATACTGACTAATCTAATGTATATGCACAAATATAATATTATAGCTTCCTATTAAAAAATATGTTTCAATTAACTTAAGTTTTAACTTTTTAAAAGTATTAATTTTAACTTTCTTTTAATTTAGTTTTTATTTTGGTTGTAGATGTCAGAGAATGGCATTGCTAAAATGGTTTTATTTGCTGTGATTGAAAATCTGGATTTTTTCCCCAAATATTGATTTAAGTTAATATAACTTAAGTTGATATAATAAAATCTAAGTTAAATATTAAAGTAGATTTGAACATGTCTGAAAACACAACATATGTTTTGTAATGTTATGTTTATTTCAGAATTTGGAAGAAATGTCATCAGTCTGAAGAGTAAAATAAAAATGACATTTTATTCAAATACAAAACTCATAAATCCCGAGGAAAAAGCACGTATGATATCAATTTCAATAAACTTGGATGAATACATACATTTTAAAATAAGATTATAAATCAGTAACCATATTGATATTTGCTGATAAATTATACTTTTAATGTTATCATTATCAGTCTTATAACAAAAAAGTAGGCCGATATCTTTAAGCTGATAAATTATGTGTTATTTCCGCTGGTCGAGCCACTTTACATGCCAGCTATTGTTATTTTGCCGGTATTTTGATTTCGTTAATGTTCAGTGGCCTGGCGGTTTCAGTTCTGCTTTTTTCAGGCTGTATATTTTATTTATAAAATATAGAAAAGAATATTGAATTAATAAGGTTCAGAGATACTTTTTCTGAAGGTACGCTGCAAAATAAAATCAGCTGTTCAATTTTTGCAATCATTCAGAAAAACTACACTGTAAAAAGTACTTAGTTACTTAAAGCCAGTAAACCAATTGCCTTAAAAGCAACAAGTTGACAAAAGCAACAAGTTACAAAAATAATGTAAGTAAACCCATTGTAAATTGGAAATGTAACACTGATAATTATATAATAAAATTTTTATAATTTTATAATTTTACAATAATTATTATTTTACAAAAGTAAAGTAATAACTCCAAATACAAATACTTTCAAATACACCTTTATTATATTTGTTTTTTTCCAGCTTTTCTTTTCTTTTGATTAAAAAAAACTGAGTACAATTATGAAATAATTATAATAGCATTTTATAATTATAAATTGAGCATAATTATAAAAATTAAATCAGTGTAACAGTTCCAAGTTACAATGGGTTAACTTGCATTATCTTTGTGAAGTCAACTTGTTGCTTTTAAGGCAATTGGTTTACTCGCTTTAAGTAACTAATCCCTTTTTACAGTGTAGTAAAAAAATATATATGTATATATATCATATATATTTGCCTCCAAATTTAACAAGTTATTGGTATCAGTATGGTTAAAATATTCCATATTGGTGTATCCCTATTGGGGCAACATGGTGGCTCAGGGGTTAGCACTGTTGCCTTACAGCAAGAAGGTTGCTGGTTTGAGTCCCAGTTGGCCAGTGTGTTCTCTACATGTTCGTGTGGGTTTCCTTCGGGTGCTACGGTTTCCCCCAAAGTCCAAAGACATGCGCTGTAGGTGAATTGAATAAACTAAATTGGACTTATGAGTGTGTTTGGGTGTGTGTGGGTGTTTCCCAGTACTGGGTTGCAGCTGCATGACATCCGTGGTGTAAAACATATGCTGGATAAGTTGGTGGTTCATTCCTCTGTGGCTAAGCTGAGGGAAAATGAATAAATGTATGCCTATTTTATAATATATATTTTTGCTACAATGTAAATATACAAGCTCCCATTGTTAATCAATTCAATACTTGGTGAATTCAAGCATTCTTTTAATATTATTTTTCAAATCTTTTTAAAGTACATTTTTTTTCTTTGCAGGCTTTTTCAGTTTGTGTCTTTTTTCCCCTTTAAGTGTGTGTGCATGCGTGTGCGTGTGTGTACCCATGTTGTTATATTTAAACGTCTTTTTTTGTAGGAGAGGAAACAGAAGTTAGCTTTCCGGTGCTCTCCACTCAGCTCCACAGACTGAGCCTCTAATTAAAGTGATTTGTGACTCATTTGCTGTATTACAGGTTACAGATGGAAGCGTCTCGATCTGCCAAAGCTTCTCTCCAGCACAGCCACTGAACACAAGACAAAAGAAAAAAAAAAGGTGAATGGTGTTTACCCGTGAAAAACTGCTTGCAGGGTGTTGCTATGTGGTTTCAAGAAGGAAGTCTGAATGCCCTTGTCAAAAAGAAATACACTTGATGGTGTGATTTTAAAAGAAGTACTTGTTACAAAATACATGAAATACTTATTATGAAAAAAATAAAACTAAAATAAAACTAAAAATAAAACATAAATGTGAACTTTCATATATACACAGTTCCCAAAATTAATGAGCACACACATTTTAGATCTCTTTTAATATAATATTTTATATGCTGTTCAATTTACTTATACAACATGCTATACAATATATGTTACAATACACAAGATATGTGTGTGTATACACATTAGATTAGTCAGAACTAAAGACTAGAAACTAAAACTGGAACTAATCTAACAAAATAACTTGTATTCATGCAACACCAATTTGTACAACCCATTGAATATGCCAGGGGAATTTGTTTTATAAAATTTTAATAAAGAGAAACCATAAAAAATATTACATTTTGTTGAAATTTAGCAGTTTATAATTTATTTATTAATTAGTAAATAATAAATGGGCTGGGGTAAATGTATTATCTTTCTACTACTAAAGATTTTATATAACAAAACTCTTATTTTAATGGATATAACTGTTTAATATAATTGATTTGTTTAAATGCACCATTATAAATTGACTAAATTCATTGTGAAACGGATAAAAATATTAATTTTCAAAAGAGGTGTAATCTTCTATGTTGTGCACACTATATTGCTTTTATGTTTACATAATAAAATAAGCTCGTTAAAACAGCACAAACATGTAACAAATGTGTATTCATCCAAACATCATTAACAAGAAAACAAATTAAGTATTTATTATATTTTTCATTAAATCCATCTTCCTGTACACAATGAAAGAAAGTACTTTCACATCAATACTGCATCTGAATGTGCATTAGTTATTTAATTTATATTAAATATTACTTAAGAAGGATTTAAACATATTTAAAATTGTAATGTTTATACATATACTGAATATACTGGCAAGAATATACTGGCAAGTATTTATGTTACACTAACATGCACTTGATTGCCATTTCTTCTGAAGCTTATCGTATTTAAACATATTTGTAATTACACTTTTATTTGTGTATAATTGCATTCTTTTTTGTTCATTTAATTTGTTTAGCATTTTGAAACATTTGTAAAGCTCATTAAAACTGCATGAATTTGATTTAAAATAGTTTCAGTAAGTGTATTTGTTGCTCAAGAAAGAAATATATTTAAATATTTAAATTAAAATGCGTACTAAATGCACAATTTTAATGATATGTTTGCAGTTATTATATTTAAAATCAAATATCTTTAAATGTACAGTCAAGTTGACAGATTTACAGTGTGATATTGTCTTCAACTGTATATTTTTATATGTTGCAACATGCACTTTTTAATAAAACACTAATAAAAGCCTCCTACAACACATTTAACAGGTCATTTATATAATATATTATATATATCAAAAATATAAGTGACTTTTAAAATATACTTGTAACATCTGAAGTGCTCACTCAACACACTTAAGCACACTTCTGTTTCACAAGGGCTTCAGCACAAAATGCGCAGCACAAGGAAACCATCAAAACAGCATGTAAACGAAATGCCATTTGCTTTCTAAATGATTTTTTCCCCGTTCCATTAGAAGCCCCCCCCGGGGTCGAGCGCTCCACTAAAGAGCGCATGCAGGCACTCTAACCTACATCTCCACCACAGACGCGCACACGTCTCTGAGAGGTGAAGAGAGCAGACGCTTCACGGCCAGCCACATCCTGAGGAAGAGAAGGCAACAACTCAGCGCAGGCCATGAGAACATCAGCCACTCACACACATACACACACACACTAACCAGAGAGCAGAGCAAAGAGGTGAGCTGCAGAAGAAAGAGAGTGATAAAATGAAAAGGTAGCAAACAGAGAGGCGTGCTTCAAAGAGCCGAGCGGAAGGGTGCAGATCGCTGCAGGGCAGACACATTATAGCCACCATGACCAAACCTCTCTCTCTCTGTGTGTTGTGAATGAGGTAGAATAACACACGGTGACAATGATACATGATATGACACCAATATAGAATTGTTCAGGCCATGTGTACATTTGCTCACAGGCTCAATTAGCCTGCTTGCTCTCATTATGACTGAAGCCATTTGTCCGATAAGGGGGAGGAAATTCGAGCAAACAATGTTCCCCTCTGAATCGGGCCATGCAAGCATTGAAAACCTATACGGTATGAGATCCAGCTCTGGCAGGAGGCGTATCGGTGATCGCTGTGGGAATGCTGGGGATTTTGATAACAACTGTTTATTGTATTAACCATTAACTGAACCTGAAGGGTTGAAAGAGCAAAATATTGGGTGCAAGTAATGTTTCCTGAACTTGAGGCAAGGCTCTTGTGTTCTTTTTTTTATTGCATTGCAGTGTTACTGTACACTGTATATCAACATATATGAAGACGAGACTGAAAGACCTCATTGAACATGTACACATAGACATTACCTATAACTATTATATAAGTTTGAGGTAATGATATAATATAAGGTTAATGTTTATACACTGTAAAAAATTAATTGTTGAGAAAACATTAAAAAAACAAAGCAACTTGATGCAGTAAGAACTGAGTTGTCTCAACAACTGTTTTTTAGTTCTTCTCATTAACAATATGTTGTTTAGCTAACATAATTTTGTTTATTCATGAAATGTTGATAGTATTTTACTAATAAAGATATTCTTGTCACATCAACTGAAGTAACAGTTACTGCTACTGGGTCAATTCATCTTTTTCTTTTTTGTGGATTATTTTTTTTTTTCAAATTTGCAAAATAAGTAATTAGTACTAGTTAGCATATCATCCTGTTTTTAATCATTTTACCTAAAAATGACAAACACAAACTTACTATTTCATTCATTCATTCATTCATTTTCCTTTGGCTTAGTCCCTTTATGCATCAGACGTTGCCACATCGCAATGAACCGCCAACTTGTTCTGCATGTGTTTTACACAGCGGATGCCCTTCAAGTTGCAACCCAGTACTGGGAAATATCCATTTACACACCTGTACCGCATGTCTTTGGACTGTGGGGGAAACCTGAGCACCCAGAGGAAACGCATGTAAAGTGGAATGACAACTGACCCAGCTGGGGTTCGAACCAGTGTCTTTCTTGCTGTCAGACGACTGTGCTATCCACTGCCCCACTGTGTCACCCCTCTTACAAACAACAGATCAACAAGCTTAGTTTTCGATCGTCGCGTCACACATGCGTGAATTATTTAAATATCAACATTTCATTTCAACACAAAAATGTTTGTCCAGAAAACTCAGTTAAACATGTAGACATGACATTTTAGCGAATATTGTTGACACAACATATATTTTTATGTAATTAATAGTTATTCACATTCTTAGTATATATGACAGAAAAAATAAAGTCTGCTGAACAAATCGTGATTTTATTTTTTACAGTGTACATAAAAATACCACTGGTAAAATCTATATTTATTATTAGTTATTAGTTTATTAAACGTATTAGTAATTAATAACCATAACGTTTCAGATTTTGATTGTAATACACTGAAAAAAAATATTAAAATGTGATTTCTTGGATTTTCTAAAAAGAAATGTAAGTTAAGTTAAATGTATTGGGCTGAATGTAAACAAACAAATTTAGTTGAACATGACTAAATTTAAGTTCTTTGTTTAAGTTTGCAACAATTTTGCAGACATCGTTTTTTTCAGTGTACAATGATATGCACATTTTGTAATAATGTTTTGATATAATAACTATTGTGAAAAGAGCTATACAAATAAACAAGTTGAAAAAGAAAGGAAGAAAGTCGTGTAGCCAGAGCTAACAGCTAAGTATAAAATGTTTAGGTCCTGTCTTTTGTAATAATTTTGCTCTACGGGAACTCACAGTCATGTGGGTGGAAGATTCAAAGTACTACCAACATTGTGGTCAGACATTGTGATGTTTTCAAAAGACCTCTGACACACTGAAGATTTGTCAATTGTAATATATTAGTATATATATGAATACATTAATTGCTACAATTACTTTTTCCTCATAAATTATGTCTTGCTTATTATGACATCTTACATTTGGTCAAGGTTTCATTAGGTAATGTATTTACTAAGATGAACTATAGTTGTTAAAATTCAAAGTGAATCAAAAAAAGTTTTCGAAATTGTCTTATGACAAGAATGGGTGTTGTACAGTTTTAGGGCAATTTTGGCGAAAGGTGATGATCCATTTCAAATGTTGACTACTGTAAATATAAACAACACTTGTAAAGCATTCATTAATAGTTCAACCTTTACTAATGCATTATTAAAATCCTAATTCATGCTTGTTGACATTAATGCACCGCAAGTTAACATGAACTGACAATGAACAACTGTGTTTTCATTAACTAACGCTAACTAATATAATCATATACTGTAATAAATATAGTTTAAGTTTATTGCTTGTTCATGTTAGTAAATGCATTAACTAGTACAACCTTACTGTAAAGTTTTACCTACAGTTTAAGTTTACAAAAATCTCTAAGACTGTGTTTAGTTTATGGGCTCTCCTCTGAAGCTGCTCTCCTGACCGAAATCTCCCAATGCAGTTAATGGAAACCAGACCTCTCTCGTCCATCTTCCACCACTGACACCTTGTAACACTCTCTGGAGGTGCGTCTGTGTGTATGTGTGTGTGTGTTCAGACACGTTCACACCCATATGTTCCAGCAGGGGAGCTGTGGACAGGAGGCTCGACCTATTTTCTGACTTTCTGCAGAGTCTGCAGGCTGCTGGATCTTTAGAGGAAGGGTAGACGCCGCCCTCGGCCATATGGGCAGCCCCCTGTTTGCCCAGCAGACCGGCCCATGCTGTGACAATGAGCTATGTAGGTCCTCACTGCACCACATCTGCACACCAATAGAGATTTATACACATTTTGAGTTGCTGCTTTTTGCTAGAATAAAAGCCTCCGTATCCTCTGAGTTTTGTTCTGCTTACTAATGACTAAACATTATGCATCGCTTGTCTTGAAGCATTTATTTAATGCCGTGTTACCGTTTCTTGCTGAGAAGATTGCTTTTAATTCTTGAAGTAATCGATTTAATAGTTTCCACTTAACAGACCACAAATTGGATGCTGAAGGAGGAACGTAAAGAACATAAAATGCACCAACATCAAATATTTAATCACTACTAAAAGTCCAGTATTTTCTGTTTCACTTTTCATATTTTTAGTTGATATTGAGTTGGTGGTTGTGTCTTGTGTTCTGTGTTTTTTGCAGTAAAGAATGGCATTTGATACAAACAATTAATTACATCACACATATACTGTACATACCCACATATACACATACAAAAGTGCCTTATAAAATATTACAATTTATTCAGAGCAACAATAGATGATGGGACAAAGCTATTCCTGGAGGGTTTTGTCCTATACTAAAAAGTATCTGAAACCTTTGACCCGAAGGGAGCAGGATAAACTCCTCAGACAGAGGATGACATCTACAGCTACTAATATTCTGGGCAATCCGTAAAAGCTGCCTACTATACAGGGATTCAATACTCAGCTAATTTACCAACCAACCTGCTGGGCCACCTAATAAACTGGCTCAGTCTATTTCGTTTTTTAAGGGACAGACTTCCAAACCATGCCACCAGAGCGAAAGATAAAAAAAGACTCAGTAAAAGCATGATAGAAAAGGGTAAGCATATTGGGGCCAATGTGAAAACATGATAGCTTGCAGAGACAATAAAGGCGCTGATGCCGCTTCTTGCACACAGCATCACAGTTTGCCTCAAAGTTGAAAAAAACGGTCAAAAATGGTACCCAAATATTTGTCAGTCTACTTTTTGACCCCTGATATTAGTCACTTCAACTGATGATTTCTTCTAAAATCAATAATCATGTCCTTAGTTTTTGTTGCATTAAGTTTTAGGTTTGACTTCTCACACCACTGAACAAAATGATCCACTTTGGGACCATGACCATTTTCATCTCCTTGGTGGAGGCCTACAAACAGTGTCATCTGCATATTTCAGAATAAAATGATTTTCAAATGTGCTCTGACACATGTTTTGTATACAAAATAAATGGAAGTGGGGAGAACACACACCCCTGAGGCGATCCAGAGGAGGAGCACAGGCTTGGGGACATAAGTTTCTTATGTTCAGCAAGGCTGCATTTGCTTGATCAAAAATGTAAAGACTAATAACGTGTAGGCCCAATTAAAGTAGTGTTTGTGTTGTACTGTTTTTGTGTTTAGTGCTCTGTGTTCCAGTTTTCAGTGACATCAGATGTCATTATTTTAAATTGCTGCTCAGAACCATTTTGCATTGTTGTTGACAACATTTAAAAAAGTTGTGCTAATATTTTAATTGATTTAGATTTTTTGTGTGTGTAATTTAATACAATTTTTAGTGTTTCCGAGCTATTATGTAATGTATATATATAAAAAACAAGCAGGAAAAAAAGAAGTGAAGGAGGATGCAAATGGTACAATTTCAATTTAAAGGGATAGTTCACCCAGAAAGAAAAAATTACTCACTGTTTACATTTGTTCCAAACCTGATTAAGTTTCTTTCTTCATTTTAATAAAAAAAGACATTTAAAGAAAGCCAGAAACTTGCAACCATCAATATTCGTAGTAAGAAAAACAAAAACAAAAACTATTGAAGTCAAGGTGACAATTTATAATAATGGTCCATTAGTTAATATCAGTTAATGTATATAGGAACACGAGCAACAATTATTTTACATTACATATATACAATACATTAATTACAGTAGTTATTCATCTTTGTTACCGTTAGTTAATGTTAGTTAAGTTAAATAAAATTCATTGAAGAGCCCTTATAATGGGTTTTTGAAAATGAGTTTGCATGTAGTGTGTAACACAGCTCTTAGTGAAATGAAATGTCCAGCTAAGGCTTGAATCTGAAAGTGCACAGTGTTTAAAACTATTGATTCATCCATAAAAGAGTCGACTCATAGTGCTTCAAACGAATCGCCGTGCTTACGAGTCATGACGTAAACACGAAACATAAGCCCCGCCCACTTGTGCGCACTCAGCCCGGGAGATTCGAAACCCCCAACCCCGCCCACAAACATCAGTGGCGAGCAAAGGTTGCCAGATTGGGCGGTTTTGAATTTGATTATGCGGGTAAAAACCTTTTGGATAGGGTTTGGACTGGAATCAGTCAACTACATCTGGCAAAACAGAGAAGAGCACTGTGCTCAGCTGGATATTATAGGAAGTGTGCAGATGAACCAGAGATGAAACTGTGAAGAGTCAGTGGTTGAGGTTTATTTCTGCAGAAATGCCTCAGCATTATAGCCCAGCCTTGTGCTGTGTTCCCTCTGAGGAGTGCTTCTGAAATCTACACGCTTACAACGGAGGATTCGTCGACCGTTTGTTAGAGGAAGGATCAGAAAATATGTATGCATATAAAAGCACGTTGTAAGCATGACACGTGCCGCTTTGTTTACAGATTAAAATGCGTTTGTGAGCTTGAGTTTCACTGCTGTTTGTCATTGCTATGGCTACATCAGCTCTCCTACACACATGCAGCGGTCCTGTTTTATAATGGTTCAGCTTTTGCCGCTGTGTGCATTAATACTGAATGTGTGTCGCTGTTTTTACTTCTGGTTAAGAACAGAGTAATATACTGGGAGACAGGGGGGTAAGCTTCGGGGGTGAGGTGTCTGAAATACGGGCGACTCCCGGGAATAACGAGTGTTGGCAGATATGCTCACGCACACACTATGACTACTTCAATATTGATAAGCCGTGGTGGGCATTCTCTCGCGCTGAATGATGTCGACCAATCGCAACAGACTGGGTCATCGGTCCAATCAGAGCAGTTTAGCATCGCGCTAAGGAGGGGTTTTGGAACAAATTCATCGCTGAACAATTTATAAAGGAGTCGCTGGGATAATTAGGTAAAAATAAATGCATATTATAAGACAATGAAAGTGTTTTTTGACCATGCATGCATATTAGCCTGCTGTTGGAGACCCCCAAAACCAAAATATGACCCTTTTTAATGCATAATAGGGGCTCTTTAATGTTAGTTCAAGTTAACACAAAGTGCATTAACTAATGTTAACAAGCACAACTTTGCATTTTAATAAATGCTTCACTAAATTATTCATACTTATTTAATGTTAGAAAATGCATTAACTAACATTAACTAATGGACTTTAAAGTGTAACTTTGACTTTAATAGTATTTGTTTTTCTAACTATTGATGTTAAGGGTTGTAGGTTTCTGCTTTATTAAATGTCGGTTTTAGTCAACAGAAACATTTAAATTATCTTCTTCTTCTCGTGTTCAAAAGGGGAAAAAACTCCAAACCGGTTTAGAACAAGCGAAGGGTGAGTAAAATGAAGACGGAATTTTCAGTATTTGAAATATAGGTGGACTATCCCTTTAAGGAGACATTTTGATATAAAAAAAGTAACGCATATGTGACAGAAACGCAGAGAGGAGACTCTAGGAAAAGGAGGCAGTAGACATGAGGCTTGTGTTTACCTCTGTTCTTTCGGGGCCTCAGCTATGTGTGCTCTCAGTGGGAGCCACGAGGGATTCGGGGAGTACGTGAGGAAGATGGGTGGGGGGAAAAGGGATGAACAATGTTCACTCGTCCACTGCACTCTTTCAGCTGTGCTGCCCTTGGCCTGTTTTGTTCGCCGGAGGCCGCTGTGAAACCCATTAAGAAACGGCAAGTCAGGCCCCAGTGAGACAACAACACAAACCCCTTACCCCCGCACCAGCTCCTCTGCACCCCGAAAACCCCTGGCAACAAAGCCGAGGGCAGGAGGGGAGCGGAGCGAGGGAGAAAAGAGGAGGAGCGCTGAAGAAGAGGAGTGCACGCTTCAGTGGCTCCCGCATTCAGGCGCCGTGGCCCCGCGCTGCGTGAAAGCGGCCGAGTGTTTTCAGTTGCCCAGCACACTTTCACCTCGACGTGTCAGAATGAAGCGTACAAATGAGCGCAGGAGAGTGACAGGCTGTGAAAGACGGCCTGAAAAGAGGGAGAAAGGGAACAACGGCGGACAAAATGGGAGTGAGCATTTCCAAAATGTACCCAGTGGAGAATTTGTCATCCTAAAGAAGTTTGCCGTTTGAGATCTTAGGAGACTTAATGGAGTTAAAGCTGGTTTCTTTTTAGGTTTCAGCATTGCTTCTGATGTTTCTTTAAATATATATATACTTTTTTTTCATTTTATGTAGGCTAGACAAACTAGACATTTTTTTTTAGTTTGTGAAAAACCTCAATTTGTTCTTCATTTAATTTCTTTTCCTTTTTTTCTTTTCTTTTTTTTTTGGGAGGGGGGGTCTTTTAAAGTTAAATACATCTGATTTGTCTTTGCATAATTTGGTATCTTGGACAATTCAAGCACAGGTATATTTGCAAAAGAGCACAGTTTGAGACAATTCTAATTTGTTTTTGGATATTGTGGAAGTGAAAGTTTATAACAAAGTTTTCTGTGAATCTTGAAACAATGGTGAATGTGTCAATTTGTTTTCCATTTAATCACACTGACATCTTGGACAAGCAGTGGAGATGTTAAAGAAATATTAAATTTGTATTTGTGGCCATGGACCACAAAACCTGTTATGTAGTGAACTTTAGGACATTTAAATTCATTATTCAGAAGCTGAATAAATAGGGTTTTCATTTAAGTATGGCTTGTTAGGACAATATTTGGCTGAGATACAACTAATTGAAAATCTAGAACCTAAGGGTTCATGTAATCAAAATACTGAGTAAATCACCCAAAATGCCCAAATTAAGTTTTTTGATATTCACATAACTGTAACAAATATGTTTTTTTTTACATATACAGTAAAATAAAATACAAAAATGTCATCTAGGAATGTGATTTTTACTTAATATTCGATTGATTGTTGACATAAAAGAAATGTTTTTAAAAACAATTAAAAATCAATAATTGTGGCTCTATGCATTTTGTCTAAAAAGTTACCCTTTCACTGTAAAAAAAATATATGATCATTTAGTCATGACAGCATGTGTTTTTAGTTTATTTTAACTTATTAAACTAAGTCAATCATGTTCTAACTTAATTTTATAAGTTATGCAAGCTGTTTAGTCAGTTTAACAAAAGGTCAATGGACTCGTAAGGTTCATTTGATTCAGCTTAAAAGTTTAAAGCAACCAGGATACTTTACATTGGATTTTTTGGATTGAATTTTACATTGGATTGGATTTTTTACAGTGTTGAACATGAGACATTTAAAATATATATTGTTTTAAATCTCTGTTTCAAATGTAACTTTCCAAATTTTGGCATCTTGGACTGTCTGAGCACTGTTTGATACAATTGCAGTATATTTCTATAAAGAATAGAATCATTTTAAAAGTTTTTCAAAGGGAGAAATTCATAACAAGCTCAAAAGTCTCAATTATCCTAATATAATTATCCTCAAATATAAACCTCATTCTTGTCTTGGAGCAACAAAGAATATGTTAAAGGAGCTTTCATTCAGGATTCACTCTTTTTAGCTCTCTTATCTTTGCAAACTTTGTAATCTTCAATTATACAAGCATAAAGGCTGTAACTTTAAAAAGAGACTGAAGAAAACAGAACCGAGAAGCAAAGAGTCTCCATTTGTTTTCCATTTAATTTTATTTCTCTCTAGAAGGAACAACAGACATCTCATTTTTGAAACATTGGAAATTTCCAACTGTTGATTGCAAACACTGGAAGATCTTGTCTGATACTATACAAAAAAGAAACAGAAGCAGAAGAAACAATTGATGTATTACAGTCCTTGCCATTTGTGCATATTCAAATGGACAGTTGGAGAGAATGATAAACAGACATGGCATGGATACAGAAATTATGAGTGGACTCTTGTGAACAGATGGAAGAGGACTCATGAAAATGGCTGTTTTGAATGACCACATGGAAATGGCCACATGCTTGTTCAGGCGTAATGGAGAACACATGCAAAGGGCTACTTTAAAGAGCCCAAACAAAAAGCGTTTAGAGACAGCATGGAAGTGATCGGAGCTGCACGGTGTTTAGTGGTGGCCTGTGTGTGATACAGTGGCTGTATTAAAGGGTTTGTAAAGTGACTAGGACTCTTGAGGCTGAGAGAATGAGGAGTTAAAGACTCTCTGGGAGTCTCTCTGTCTCTCCTTCCCTAAATAGCAGGGCACTTATTTAAGGCCCTGAGCTTCTGGAGATTGATGTTGTTTTGTTGCAATCAGGCCGGCGGTGTGGGACGCGCTCCAGCCTGCTCACACACGCACACACACAGTTTAGATAAACACTGCTCACTGCAATATGACTCAGGCTTATCTATACACACACTGGCAAGTACTGGCACGATATAACACATGAAAATGTAATTCTTTCAATAAAACTTAAAATGTTTTATTAATCAATTGTGTCGTATCAACCAATTTTAAAAATGTTTTTTTTTACAGCTGAAAGGGTGATGCAGAGTCAAACTTATGATCAATAAATCATATATATATATATATATATATATATATATATATATATATATATATATACCCAGCAGAGAAAATAAGTATTGAACACATCACCATTTCTATCGGAAAACATATTTCTAAAGGTGCTGTTGCCTTGAAATGTTCCCCGGATGTTAGTAATAACCAAAGAAATCTGTATATGCAAAGAAAACAAATCTGATTAGTTATGCGCAATTAAATGAAAATTGGGAAAAAGTATTAAACACATGAAGAAAGGGAGGTGTAGAATGGCAGTGAATGCCCAGACAGCATAAATTAATATAAGCAGCTTCAGTCCAACATCTACATTACTAGTATGATAAAGATGAAACCAGGGTTGACATTTCAGCAAGAAAATGATCCAAAGGACAGTCAAGGAAACTCTCAAATGCTTTCAGAGAAGGAAAATCAAGCTGTAGAATGGCCCAGCCAATCACCAGACTTGAATTCGATATAAAGTACAAATTAAAGATCAGATTTGATAGACTAGACCCACAGAACATCAAGATTTTTACACTCTGTAGAGAAACTCACACCTGAGCAATTCATTTGATTTCGTTCTCCATGAGAGGCGTCTTTATGCTGCCATCAGTTTCAGTAGTTCAGTGCTTTCTCTTTATGTCATTTCATTGTTATTACACATAAACTAATTCTGTTTTGTCTTATGTTTGTATTGTTTGGGTTTTAACCAAAATATGGTTCAACTCTGTCAACATCTCCTGTAGAAGTGTTTAATACTTATTTTTCCCGCTGCATGTATATGCTGAGAATGATGAGTGTGTGCAGGAAGCAAGTTATTAAATGCTTAATGTAATTGTGTCTAAAAACAAATATTAATATCTGCAACATAAAAATAATCAGCCGTTTTTAGTCATGAAAAACAATCAGTTGGCCTCTAGCATGAATTTAATTTGCTTTGTATAAAAACATCTGTCGACTTCATTAATGTAAATGAAACATCTCGCTGCTGTTCCACCTGCATCTGTTTAAAAATGCTGATATATATGCTTCTAATTAGGTCCACGTAACATGACCGTCATCACTATCATGAAATCAAATGCACTAAACATAACTGAGCTAATTAAATCTTAAAGGGAACGTTCAGGCAAAAATGTAATCGCGCTTCACTTGTTCTAAATCTATTTGAGTTTTTACTTCAGATAAACACAAAAGATGAGCTTTTAAAGACATATACATTTTTGTGCCTACTATGGAGGTCAATGAGTGCCAACCATTAATCAAACTCTTCTTTTGTGTTCAACAGAAAAAAAGAAACACAGAGAGGTTTAAAACCATGAGGGAGAATAAACGACAAGGTAATTAGCAATTTCGGTGAACTATCCCTTTAAATGCATCAAATCACCTTAAGGATTTGTAGCAAAGCTGCAGCTTACTCTGCACACACTTTTTTTTTTCAAACAATCAATAACTCTCAGACACCAGAACAAAAAATAACTGTAAGCAGGACTCCAAACATGTGCCTCTGCTTCAAAAAGAAAAAAAAAAAAAGGAGAGAGAAAATGTGTGGTTCGGTGGGGAGGTCACTTCATGTCCTTCGACTGACTTTGACGATCAACCCTGCTGGATCCATGAAGTGAGTAATAATGTGGATACCAGCCATGCCTTCGCCCATGTCCCACCATGAGTCTCTGCTGCTCACCTGTCTGACAGCGGGTCTGTCCCATCGAGAGCTCCCTCCTTCACATCTTTATTAGTCCTATAAATCTACTGCAAGAATCTGGGCTGCTTTAGGGGACTGATTACTGGAGATGTGTGTGTGTCTGTGTGTGTGTGTGCGTGCGTGCAACAGCAGCATGAAGGACAGCAAGGACTCCTATATCATAGCAATGTAGCTCTAGGTGTGAGTTCACTGCTCCTCTATTGGGTTTTTAGGATTACACTGTGGTTTTTAATTGGAAATTGGGGATATTGGGTATTGATTATTGACTGCGGAAAGCTGTTGAGAATTTATGCTGGTTATAATGGATAATTGAGTATTGATGGGGGAAAGGGCAGAACCGCAAGTTCAGAAGTATTGACAGCCAGTGTGACTGCAGTATTGATAAAGGCAAAGGCAGTAGGGGTGAGCGATGTAAAAAAAAATTGCATATCACCATAGATATTTTAAATGTCTGTTTAATGTTTTTTTTATGCTCAACCATTCATTCATTCATTTTCTTTTCGGCTTAGTCCCTTTATTAATCCGGGGTCGCCACAGCGGAATGAACCGCCAACTTATCCGGCATTTGTTTTACGCAGCGGATGCCCTTCCAGCCACAACCCATCTCTGGGAAACACATCAATACTTTCTCATTCACACACATACACTATGGACAATTTAGCTTACCCAATTCACCTGTACCGCATGTCTTTGGACTGTGGGGGAAACCGGAGCACCCGGAGGAAACCCACGCAAGAACATGCAAACTCCACACAGAAATGCCAACTTGCCCAACCGGGACCTGCCCCAACCGGGGATCGAACCAGCGACCTTCTTGCTGTGAGGCGAACGTGCTACTCACGCGCCACCGTGGCGCCCCTGCTCAACCATCATGAGGTGAAAATTATTTGGTCAAAGGGCAGACAGGTTCAATCTGATAGAAAAAGTATCAGTAAAACAAATAACCATGTTATTGCACAACCATTAAACCTTGAAATAGGTGATGTACAGCAGCAGAAGAGCACACCAGTGCAGCTCTTGACAGATAAAAACTACAAAACTAAGGCTACAATCACCAAAATTGGACAAAATGGAATTGGAAAAAGGAATTCTGGTTTGATGAGTCTCACTTTCTGCTGTGACAATTGGATAGGGTCGCTGTATTAAAGATTGAGGCTGCTGGTGGGGTAATTTAGTGGGGGATATTGTCTTGAGATAGTCTGGGCCCTTAAATTTTACCAACACCTAGCTGAATCTATGACATTATGATGTAACCATTTGATGCATACCATTACACTGGCTGGTCCCTGGTGCGTATGACCATAACGGTGTTATTAGTGTGTTCAATGCATCATGTGATCAGCTGCTAAATTCAAATCTGCTTGCTCATGATGGCTTACACTGAGCAAGAGAAAGACCAGAGCTGCACTTGTCATTTATTCAGAATTTATCAGTGCTTTCAAACAAATAAATTAATTAGAAGTTTTAAACATTTAATCACACATAAGTACTAGCAAAAGCTAACATTAATAGTTTGTAAAATATGGAAATGTATTTATTTTAACCATAATAGGATGGTGTCTTTTATTGTACACGCTGTTTAGGTTACTCAAACATTTACTTTATTTTTCTCCCTGTTAAGCAGCCAGCCACTTACCTTTATGCATGTCGGGAGAAGCTGATAAATTAACTTCTTGTAAATCCAGCAGCTTTATCCTCTGCAGCGCAAACTAACAATGAAGTTCCAAATCATGAAATTTATGCAGGGGCATTAACGGGAGGAGTTAAGTTAAGTTAAGTTAAGTTAAGTTAAGTTAAGTTAAGTTAAGTTAAGTTAAGTTAAGTTAAGTTAAGTTTTGAACTTATGAGCAAAAAGACTAAGTCAGTACTGATAGCAAATAATAGCATCCAAAATAGTAATTTAAATATGTACATAATAAAGTGACCAGTGGCTGAATTTGTGCTCTGCATTTTAACCATACAAGTGCACACACATAGCAGTAAGCAATAAGCACAAACACACACTCGGAGCAGTGGATAGCCGTATCATGTTCATTCCAACACAGGCTCATTCTAAAAACGTAGTCCTATGTACGTTTCTGGAGACCGCACATTATGTAGTCAAAGGGACGTATGGCTGCGTTAAATTTTTTAAATGAACGCTACGGGGTGGTATGACACCGTTCCTTTTCGCGCTTACCAACTGACCGCTTACCTCCGTGTGGACAATTTTCCCGCTGCAATCAGTTTGTCCCATTAGCTCGCCATGTTCATCAGCGGACTTGTAGACGCACAGAGGAGTTGACCACGATGATGGGGTTCAAATCCGGTTAAAGAAAGCATGTAAGACAAAAACAGAATCCAGAAAATAAAATGAACCAGTAAATAACAGGGTGAGAATGTGGTAAAATCTGAAAACATGGTAAAAATGAGAGCTTTTCTTTTTTTCTGGATTGCTTTTGAAAATTGTTGTTCGGGTTTAGGGAAGTGGGAGGATGGTTCAATTGATAAAATTGGTTGGGTTTAGAGAAGGAGGAGGGTGGGTCAATCAATAAAATTGGTTGGGTTTAGGGAAGGAGGAGGGTGGGTCAGTCGATTGGTCGGTCATTCAGTCAGACGACAACGGGTTCTGGTGGGTTTAAGCGAGAACAACAGATGCGAATGGCACTCGCGAGAGAAATTTGAGATCTCAAAAAGCATACACAGCGGCCTCTCGTAGATTAGCGAAAACACAACATGTAAAAATACTACCTCCCGGGACGTGTTTCGAGACATCCAGAAACATACATAGGACTACATTTTCAGAATGAGCCTGGGTTGGTTCATTCACTTCCACCATCTACAGTACAACAATTGCCTGTAATGGGATTAGAACCTGCAACCTTTGGGATTCTAGTCCAACTATTGTAAAATTTGGCCACGGCTGTTCCAAAGTGTACTGCAATGCAATGATTTGCCTCTAAATTACACTTATTGTCTATAGGATCAGCAATGTTCTCTTTAAGGTGATCCAGCTATCACAATTCCTCTGAAACTCTCTACTTCCCCAGCCCCACCTATCTTACACAGTTTTTATGTATGCTTATTCCCTAGAGATGTTGTGAATGAACTATGCATACTACTATCTTTACATGACCTTCTAGGGTCATAGGGCTGGAGCCTATCCCAGTTTCTAAAGCCAGAGGCAGGGAAAAGCACCCTGCACAGATGGCCACTCTATTGCATGGCTCTCACACACCCTCATACATTTATGGATAATTTTGACTCTTAGTTTCACCTAACCATATACCCAAATAAAACCCATGAGGAAAATGTGCAAAGACATCAAGACTCAAAATAAAGTTCCAATAATAAATTTTGGAGCAGCCTAATCATTCAATCCTAACCACTCATTGGGAGTGTATAAGCTGCAATGACCCAGTGACAATTCTACTAGCATCTGCCCCCCTTATCCAATTTGTTTTTCTAATTCTTTCACCATTCTGCTTTCATATTGAATGTTCTAGCTTGGAGCTGAAGCTGAATCTTCTGTTTAACTCTTTGAGCATGACTAAATGGGCTGAATAGTGTTTTCTCGAAACAACCCCAATTAGTCAAGAGAACCTTATGGTTGAGGGTTTTCTGTGACAAAGCTAATGCTAAATGCAATGCTGTTTGCAATGTGTTAATAATTAATAATCATTAATAATGAAGACTTAGTGCAGGGTAACTCAACTATGAAACATGAAAATAAATGAATATACACTACCTGACAAAAGTCTTGTCACCTATCTAGATTTTAGAAATAACAAATAACAACTTGACATCTAGTTGATCATTTGATATCAGAAGTGGTTTATATGAAAGGCAGAGGCCTCTGAATTATGCTTATTTTACCTAAATAAAATATGATCATGCTTTGATTTTTAATGATTTGATTGGACAGTGAGGTCTGACTTTGCTTAGTCAAAAGTCTTGTCACTTAACAGAAATAATGTACAGTATAAAATATAAAGTCATGGTGCAGTGAAAAATAACTAATATTGTGTATGACTCCCATGAGCTTGGAGGACTGCATCCATACATCCCTGCAATGACTCAAATCACATATTGATGGAGTCATCTTGGAATGGCAAAGAAAGCGTTCTTGCAGGACTCCCAGAGTTCATCCTCCTTCATCTTACCCTAGGCATGCTCAATAATGTTCATGTCTGGTGACTGGGCTGGCCAATCCTTGAGCACCATGACTTTCTTTGCTTTCAGGACCTTTGATGTGGAGGCTGAAGTATGAGAAGGAGTGCTATCCTACTGAAGAATTTGCCCTCTCCTGTGGTTTGTAATGTAATGGGCAGCACAAATGTCTTGATACCTCAAGCTGCTGATGGTGCCATCCACTCTGCAGATCTCTCGCACACGCCCATACTGAATGTAACCCAAAACTATGATTTTTCAACCACCAAACTTGACTGATTTCTGTGTGAATCTTGGGTTCATGCAGGGTCCAATAGGTCTTCTTCAGTATTTGTGATGATTGGGATGCAGTTCAACAGGTGATTCATCAGAAAAATCTACCTTTTGCCAATATTCCAAAGTTACTATTTGATGTTCTTACAACTGGGATCGATGACAAGACTTTTGTCAGGTAGTGTATATGATATTAACAGCTTGTAATAAGATACAATCAAGTCATACGAAGCACAACTTTTTATTAAAACTATTTATAGTTTACCCTTATGCTTAATCTATTGCATGTTGAAGATTGTACTAGGCAGGCTGTTGAAAAATGAAATGATTATTATTCAAGTTTATTGCCTCTCTAAAGCTGTTTATTCAGTATAGTAACATCCCTCCTTCTCTATTGACATCAATTAGAACAAAAACAGCTTCTGGTACTGGCAGATTTTAAGAGTTAGCATTAGCCTTTTAAGCTAATCATTCTGGCTTGTCATCTATTGGATTTAGTGAAACAACAACTGATCCACGTGATGTAATAATGACAAAAGGCAGATGTAGATTGTCTGAATTCTATTAATACTCACATTCATACTATACAGAACATACTTTTATGACATAAGTGTAGTACCTACTTTAGCAGTATGCAATTTTGGATGCAGCTTTAGTACCTGTTACTAACATCCAGTAAACCAGTAAAGCATTACATTACCTGAAAACCCTTTATAGCACTTCTTGCTGATGCCGTCTGAAAAGGACTTTCAGGCCTAGCGTGGCTGCTTGTTTGTATCATTCACCCCTTGAGATGTTTTCCGCCTCTCATCTGCCATATTGACCCAGACTGCCTCATAGTACAGCACACATTTCCTGCGAAAGCTTTGATGTTCTCTCTCTGAACAGTAAGTTGCGCTCACAGACAGCATCAGCTCGGCCTGCATGAGGGCGCCTGGAGACTGACGAGGTTGTCGTGATGATAATGAAAGCGGGCCGCACTGCGCAGAAGATAATCTAGATGAGCCAGACGGAGCTCCTTGGAGAGAAAAGAGAGTGGGAGAGAAAGTCAGAGAGGTAGAAAGTGAGAGAGAGAGAAAAAAAAGGAAAAGAGGTATGAAATCTTGCCAGTCTGTTTGTAATTTACAGGAGGGCAAAGAGAGAGCCAATTAACCCTGCTTCCTAACCATGTCACAGGCCCCCAGAGTACCAAACCAGAGGAAATGGTCCTCTACAGTGAATTAGACTGCAATGAGGAAAAAATAACCTCCCTTCATTTTCAGAAATGAGCTACCATTTAAAACTAAGAGGGACGAGTCATTTGAGTTTGAATGGATATGCTTGGGTTATTGCATTTGATTTTAGGTCGATAACACATCCGGTTTGTGTGGTTATTAGAGAATAGGTGATGGAAATCAAGGTATCAATGTGCTTGACCCTATTTAACAACACAGGCTCATTGTGAAAACGTAGTCCCGAGTACGTTTCTGGAGACCGCACATTACGTGGTCAGAGGTACGTATGGCTGAGTTTCATTTTTTTTAACCGAACGCTACGGTGCGTTTTGATGGCATTTCTTTTCGCGCTTACCAGCCGACCGCTCACCTCATGTGGACGACTTTCCCGCTGCAACCAGTTTGTCCCGTTAGCTCGCCGTGTTCATCGGTGGGCTCGAGACGCAAAGAGGAGTTGACCACGACGATGGGGTTCGAGTCCGGCGAGGAGCGGTTCCTGAAAGCAGGAAATCAAACACAGAATCCATATAATGAAATAAACCAGTAAACAACAGGGTGAGAATGTGGTAAAGTCTGAAAATGTGGTAAAAATGAGACGAGGGCTTTTATTTCATTCTGGATTTTTGAAAGTTGTTGGTTGGGTTTAGGGAAGGGGGAGGGTTGGTCAGTC
Source organism: Danio albolineatus (assembly GCA_903798035.1). NCBI lineage: Eukaryota > Metazoa > Chordata > Actinopteri > Cypriniformes > Danionidae > Danio > Danio albolineatus. The sequence goes on from CAIGQQ010000001.1 coordinate 18,389,615, forward strand.
CGATTGGATGGTCTGTCAGTCATTCAGTCAGCCAAACAGTCAGCTGACAGCGGCCTTTGGTGGGTTTACGTGAGAACGGCAGGCATGAATGGCACTCGCGAGAGACATTTGAGATCTAAAAATAGCATCCGCAGCGGCCTCTCGTGGACTTGCGAAAGCAAAAAGTGCAAAAAGACGTACCTGACAGGACGTATTCCGTGGCCTCCAGAAACGTACTCGGGACTACGTTCTCAGAATGAGCCTGGGTTGCTATTTAAGCACTATAACCAACATTTATAGGGTGGTTTGTGCCAGATTTTGTTGCTGATTTGAAAGTTCTATTTTAAATGTGAACATGGAAAGGAGATTTTTGAGATTTCAGGACCTCCACATTCAAATAGATTGGCAATCATGTTAATTGGAACATAGCCTGTCAATAGCCTACAGGACTTTTATGTGTTTTGGCTGCTTATATAATCAACAAAGATTTAAGGGGGTCTGAAATATCAAATTGTTTAAAATCTGCTTCAGTTTTTGAAATCTATAAAGTACATCTGCTTTAATGGTTCAAATACATGTTACATGTTGGAATAAAATGTCAAAATATATATTAGGTGAAATTATGTTTCATGTTTTGATGCTTGAAAGTACCAAAAAAGAGGTTTTGATTGCAATGCCAAAAAGAACATTTATATGAATTTTATTAATCCAAAAAAACTTTTTCAACTGTAAAGAACCTTGTGTGGCATGAAAATCTTAAATGGATGTTAAATGTTCCCGTAAAGAACATTTCATTTAAAATATTGAAGGCTGGATTTATTTTGTGAAAATAAAAATATAGTAAAACATGAAATATTGTGATCATGATATTGTGAATATCCTGTGATGACAAAGCCATTATTCAAATCCACTGCCACATGAGTCTTCAAAATCATAACAATACGCTGATTTGATGCTCAAGAAAATCTGTTTAAAACAAAAGGTGACATTGTTTATTTTGCTAGCTTACATTGTTAATCTTTAGATGAACAATAAATCTGTCCAAGTTAATCCACGGAGTACAAAATTTGACGGCTTCATCCACAATACTCCTTTACCATTAGCTTGCTATGAGGATATGATCCACAAATAGAAAGCCCTGCCCCCTCAGTTTCTGTATCAGTTGAAAGTACATCAACATATTGAAATAAAAGTCTCAGCAACTTCTGGTTCACTATTTTACTACACAAGAAACAAACAACAGATATTTCTGTCAAAACTGCAATACTTTTTTCACAATTTTTGAGTAATGGAAAGTTCAAAAGAACAATGTTCCTCCCAACCTTTCAGAATGTCTTGTTTTTGTACCCATCATGCCTGACGAGAAAGAAGAGAAGAAATCGATGTAAAGGATACAGTAAAATTAAGAGAAGGGAATATTTGAGATTGGGTAGCATTGTTAATGTTTAACGCTTAGGCCCAGGCTCAGGCTGTTTTCCACACATCCTCCAGCAACAAGCATCCTCATTACCATGGCTGAAATTACCCTTTGACCCCTGCTCCAGATGGCTTGTGTTTTCATTCTTGGGCTGAAAGTGGAGAGAGTTTTGACACCAGCAGGCTTCAGGCGCAGGAACAAACCCTGACGACGGCAAGCTAAACATATTGTGCTCTTCTCTTGCCTGAGCGTGTGCATATCATTACTGTTCATTAAGAAAACATCTGCATGCTGCTTGTTTGTAGGCACTGTGGTTCGTGTACAATGGGGAAAATATTCATAAATAATGACCTTGGGGTTTTTTAAAGGTATAAACAAAGAATTATTTAAAGTGATTGCTAAGGGAAAAAGCACTGTTATTGTTGGGCAAACAGACACCTTACCTTAAGTGTTAAGCTTCGACAGGTAACTTGTGGTTATTTTTGACCAACCGATCAATCCCCCACCCTCCACCTTCCCTGAATCCAACCAATAGTCTTTTAAAAAGCACAGATTAGTGATGGGTCGTTCTTGAACGATTCGTTCATTTTGAACGAATCTTTAATATGACTCGGGAAAGACGAGTCCTTACAGGGAGTGATTCGTTCATGCGCGCATGCGCAGATTGCGCACAGATGTGCAGGTTTCGTTCATTTTACAAGTCTTTTAATTCATTCATCACGCGAAAGACAAAAGCAAGTCATATGCGTTTAGAGACGGAAAGAGATTTGATCCGTTCATGTATCGAGTTCTCGGTCCGAGTCGTTCAACACGTGAAAGACACAGAAGCCAATCGTATGCATTTAGAGCCGGAAACAGATTTGATCTGTTCACCTCCCTAGTCCTCGATCCGAGTCATGTCTCTTTACATTTTGTCATGTGATGAACGAACCAGAAGACTCGAAAGGTGAACTAGTCATGGCTCCTTTCGGCTCAGACTGTGTACATTGGTTGAGATTATATGGACTGTCCTTGTGACGTGAACGAACCACTGAAATTTGAAGACATGAAGAGGTGAGCTGAGCAAAGAGGCAAAAATATCTTCATAGACAAAAGAGCAGGCAAACAGTGAATGATTATTTTCTCTTATAGTATTCTATTTATGACTTGTTTGTAGGGTGATCAACATTTGGGCTAGTTGTACATGTGTTTGGAAGCAATTCGTAACAGTTTAATAATATATTGGCAAATGAACGAAATGACTCGAAAAAAGATTCGTTTATCTCGATGAACGAGACTTAAAGATCCGAGTCAGTAAAATGATCCGAACTTCCCATCACTAGCACAGATTGACCAGCGCCCTAAACTTAACCGGCAGTGTTTTCAAAAGCAATCCATGAAAAGAAAAGCCCCTGAGGCAGCCTGATTTTTACAACGTTTTCAGATTTTACCACTGTGGTGAGTGAGGCGGGACTGAGAGCCATGACGACGAATGAGGTGAGTGGCGTGAGTGAGATAATCAGAGACACCTGGACGCATCACCTGCCTCGAGTCTCATGGAGGAGCCCTGGAAACTAAAAAGAAAAGAGACGTGAGTGTCAGACGAGAGAGGACTAGGCTCGGAAATATTATGTGACTGTTGCTTTCAGTATGTTTGTCTGTTCGTTTTGTTTTTTCATTAAAAATTATTTAAAAATTTGTCAGTTCTCCGCCTCCTTCTTCCTGATGGCCAGGCGGCCATCTAACTTCATTACAACCACATTCTCAAGCTGTTATTATTTGTTTTATTTACTGGCTTTTGTTTTTGTCTTACCTGCTTTCTGGAACCATTCTTCACTGGACTCCAACCCCGTCATCCCAGTCAACTCAAACTCAAATCCTCAGATGCACGCTGTGAGCCACTGGACAAACTGATAACAGTGGGAAAGTTGTCCACACGGAGGTAAGCAGTCAGCTGGTAAGCACGAAAAGGAACGCCATCATACCACCCTGTTGCGTTCGTTTTAAAGACAAATTGCAGCCAGACTGTACATTCCTCTGGCTACATAATTCGCGATCTCCAGAAATGTATACAGGAGTACATTTTCAGTATGAGCCTATGTTGTCATTTTGGCACTAGGAGCCATTATGAAGCAAATGGAGTGATGTTACTTGAGATTGTGGGTGGCAGATTTTATAAAAAAGTAAGTGATTTGGTTAAACAAATTATTTACCTCTTGAATATACTTCAGTATATTTTAACCCACATCAATTATGAATAATGAAACAAAAACAATACACTCATTTTTGGAGTTGTTCTTACTACTTATTTTAAAATGAGCTGAATCAACACATTTTTTTTTCTAAAACATCTTAATTGCTTTATGTTCAATCTACTTACATGTGTAAAAACAGTTGTTTCCTTTCTAGGAATGTTCAATAAATAAAAAGACCAGTATAAATTAGTTAAAAAAGTAATAAATATTATCAATAATATATATACAAGATTGATAACATCATGATGACATTCATATTTATATTTGGGGTTGTTAAGAATGTAAAAAAAATAATATTTAATTAAAATAATAATTAATTTTTCATTTTCATGATTCAGAGTGAATGAAAAAATGTTCTTAATATGTACAGTAATCATTAAGACTGCATTTATTTGAGGAAAAAGTTAATATATAAAAATGTCAATATTGTAAAAAATACTACAATTGAAAATTATTATATTCTGTCTAAAACATGATGTATTCTGCAGACTTTTCTGCAGCCATTATACTCATTCAAATACTCTGATATGCTGCTAAGGAAACATTTCTCATAATAATCCCAGTTGTTGTTTACACATATGAAGGTTTCCAAGAAGGAATTTACATTTTAAGTTACCTATTCAGTGATATAAAGCTGGCCCTCTTGACTAAGCAAATAAGAGCCAAATCTCTGTTTGTTCTTACTGTACATGTTGAGGCAAAGAGGTTCATTATGAAAAAAAGGACAGAAGTTGTGCCAAAACCAAGGAGGTCCCATTCAAGTGTCTTCTCACGCCACCATTGCTTCTGTTTCAATCCTCCACCAGGACAGAGTAGAACCAAAGAAGAGCTGAAGTCAGCGAAGCATCAGCTGAAATGTGGTCCTAATCACTGTGTAAGAGTAGAGCCCTGTATAGGCTTACAGTACGTCCTCCAGCCTGAACACGCTGAGATCATTCTTTTGCTTTAAACACACTCTTAAGGTTTCAATCAGACTTTAAAAGGGGGGAAAGGTTTGATTTTGTGCAGTCTTTTTCCTTCCTATTTTTCGATTGCAATCATTCAGTCTCACTGAACTCGTTTTGCTCTTTCTTTGTACTGAAGTTCAGCAATGTCTGTGTTTTGAAAAATGGATGAAAGAGCATCTACACCCCAGGACCCATACTATCAGAGCTTCTCACATTTATTTTTTTTTTAGATCTACACACAGGGCAGCTGATTGATCATTCCCTAAAAAAAAAAAAAAATTATATGTATATACTGTATATATGTATATATGTGTGTATATATCAGGAATAACCATTTACTGTAGTTAACCAGCTACAATTAGTCAACCTTTGAAGTGAACCATGACCTTTCATCAAAATTGTTTTAAAATGAACAATATCAATTCTTGTCTTAGTGCAATTTTGAAAAACTGTTTTGATCCACTTCAAACGTTGACTACGGTAGTTTTCATCGAGTTTCCATATAAATATAAAGATAAACAACTTTTCGTGAACAAGGAATCATTTTTAAATATTTTAATTTGTAAATAATTTTAATAACCTAAATTTGACCCTGGACCACAAAACCAATTCTTGCATGTGTATATTTTTGTCAAAAGCCAAAAATATATCGCATGGGTCAAAATTTTTGATTTGTCTTTTATGACACAATCGTTAGAATATTATGTAAACGTCATATTCCATGAAGATATTATAAAAAGTTCCCATTAAATACATCAAAATTTAAATTTGGACAACTTTAACATGAAGCATGATTTTCTCAGAATTTATTTAGTTGAACCCTCAGATTCCAGATTTTCAAACAGTTGTATCTTAACATCGTAATACTGTCCAATCCTTTAAAAATGAAGGTTGTTTATTCAGCTTTCAGATAATGCACATATCTCAATTTCCAAAAACTGACACTTATGAACCAGGTCACAAATACATTTTTATGGAATTTTTCCATAAATGCTCAAAGCTCTTCACAGAACCATTAAAAAACATTTATTTTTAAGAGTGCTCCTTTACATCTATTAACTTGTGGGTGAAGAGGAAAACACAAACATACAAAGCTATTGGCAAATTTAAACTGAAGTAGGCCTGGCTAGATATCAAAATTTGATTAAAGTAAATTGTGGTCTGCGTACTCTAACCTGGGCTGTTGTGCCCTAGGAAAATATCGGCAAGTGTTGAGTAACTGAATTTTGTCACGGAATGTACAGTAATTGTTTTCAAGGAAAGTGAATACTAAACATGGTTCATGGCAGATGTCCCTTTCCTCTCAGGGATTGTTTTGGTCTATATTAGTGTCAACACAGAGGAAAAAATGTTAGTGCTGCATCAAGCTGTTTCAAATTTCAGACTCAGGTCTTGTCAAGATGTTTAAAGAGATTTCACCCCAAGATAAATTTTTTCTTAGTATTTACTCTCCCTCCAGTGGTTCCAAACCATTATGATTTTCGTTGTTGAACACAAAAGAAGATATTGTGAAGAAAATTGAAAACCTGTAACCATTGGCTTCCATAGTAGGAAAAACAAATACTATAGAAGTCAGTGGTTACAGTTTTTTTGCTTTTGTTTAAATTATAAACATTTTTTAAATACCTTTTTAATGTTCAACAGAAGAAATAAACTCCTAAAGGTGTTAAACCACTTCAGTCAGAATAAAGGGTAAATTTTCAGTTTTGGGTAAAATATCTGTTTAAGTTTTTATGAGTCTAATGTACAGTACGCACACCAAAAAGGCATGCATTTTGATCTAAAATGTAAAACAGTAATATTATTATGAAATGTAAATATTTCTCTGTGCTCAAGAAACATGTCTTTTTATTATTGATCAAAGTAATTATTATAAATCAAGGATCATGACTTGTGATAAAGACTGGAGAAAATATCCAGTTAGCGTTAAGCAATAAAAAATGTAAAAATACACAATACAAAAATATATATTTAAAATATATAAATATAGAAGAATATAAAATGTTACATTTATACTGCTTTGTTTATCAAAGAATGAAGACATTGTGAGGATAAAATACTTATTTCAAATACATTATACACAATTTTTTAAAATGGCAACTAATAAACCAAATTAAGGATATTTGTTCTTATTTTAATTCGTAAATGGTTGTTTAATGCCAGTTTTGAACATATTAAAAGCCACATGGTTATTTTTCTGTGCTTTATTTTATGTAATCTGTCTCTCTCTTGTGGTGTAAAATGGGAAGTGTCAAATTATTACCTCACTGAACCAGTCCTGCAGGCGAAAGAACATAAATGTTTTATATTTTATTAAAACGGCTTCATTTTCATGGTTCATAAGAAAGAAAATGAAACTGTAGTTCTTCTCTGTGTGCTTAAAGCTGCAAACCCTCATTTCAAACATCATCTACTGACAGAATCCAGTAATGTAAAGCACATTTGAATGGATTTGCAGGCACTAAAATGTATTACGGAGACCCAGCCTTCAAAACAAGCTCTTGAACACTGATGCCACTAACGATAAGCTTCCCGTGGCTGTTTACAGAGTTCAGTAAATGCCTATTAGTGGCTGCTTACAGGCATGACTGCAGGGCCTGAAGCCCCTTAACCTTGTTTAATCACTCTCCAAGACCAGTCAAAACACAAACGGTCTGCAGATCCCAGATCAGACACGTCCCAATAATCATTACTCAGTGACAAGCGTGACTGACCCTGGAACACTTCAAAACAGTCCACATCAGCAATGGCAATCAAAACATTTTACTCTGATCTCTGTCTTACCTCTCAAGTTTCACATAAAAAAGTGCATGTCTAGGTTTTAACACAGGCCTCAGGGATTATAAGAGGCCCTGCAGCAGCAAAGCACAAGGCCATAAATGTACAAATGTAGATATGACTGTTTGGCCAATGCAGTGTATACATAGGGTCCAGTTAAACATTAAGGGCTTATACCCGAACTGTCTGTTTCACCTAAAACTTTAATGCTTCAAAACATTCATGAAGCGATTTTAAAATAATGTCCATGTGAAAAAAGGTATAGGTTTCTTATAATATTTTATATAATAAATTATATTACAATTATTATAGAATAATAAAATAAGACTGCACAACACATTGAAAATAAATATTTTTTTTCTTTTTTTTCCCTTTGATACATAACATGATAAAACACATCAGCGGCTTTAGACTGCAAACCACATTGTATTTTATTTACTGCTTGCTTTAATTGATTTTTTTTTTACTTCAAATATATTGTAGATTGTTTCCATGCATTTAAATTAGACAAATATGTAAATGTGTAAATGTAATAGTGAAGAAAGCTGCAGTCATTGCATTTGTGAACAGAGATAAGGTCAAGAATCTTGGTGTTATTCTGGAGTCAGATATGAGTTTCAGAAGTCATGCCAAAGTAAGTCAGCATACTATCATTGCAAGAATTAGATGGTTTGTTTCCAGTGAAGACTTAGAGAAACTTGTTCATGTTTTTATCAGCTGCAGGGTGGATTACTGGAATGGACTCCTCATTGGCCTTCCCAAAAAGACAGTCAGACAGTTGCAGATCATCCAGAACGCTGCTGCCAGGATTCAGACCAGAACCAGACAATCAGAGCACATCACACCTGTCCTCAGGTCTTTACGCTGGCTCCTGGTTACATTTAGAATAGATTTTATAGTATTATTACTTGTTTATAAATCACTAAATGGCCTTGGACCTCAATACATTACAGGTATGCTCACTGAATACAAACCTAACAGATCACTTAGATCATTAGGATCAAATAAAATAGAAATTCCAAAGGTTAAGGCAAAGCAGGGTGAATCCACCTGCTTTACTGCGCCCCCGCTGCTGGAATCAGCTTCCAAAAATGATTATATGTACATTCATATCAAGACTAAAAACACATGTGTTTAGCTGTGCCTTTACTGAATGAGCACTGTGCTACGTCCGACAGATCACACTATTGTGTCTTTCTTTTCTTTTTCATTCTTTTATAAGCGTTTTAACACATTTTAATCTTTTTTTTTTCTTATACTTGTTTCTTTTATTCATGTTATGTAAATTTAAATTCATACACTTATTAAAATTACCATTGTGTATGAAATGTGCTATGTAAGTAAACTTGTCCTGACATATTCATTCATTCATTCATTTTCTTTACAGCTTAGTCCCTTTATCAATCAGGGGTCACCACTACGGAATGAACCGCTAACTTGCATACTTTAATAGTATTTATATCTGTTTTACATTTTTAAAATTGTGCTACATCTGCTTTAAAACAGACATGAAACAGACTGGGTGGGTGAAAGAGAAAATATCCCGCAAAACACAACATAAGTAGTGATGAAGTATAAATAGCCGTACTCAGCGCCAGTGTGTGCAATTAAGAGGGTTTGGCCCTGTCTGCTAACTGGCTGTTTTCACGGTGCAGCAGTGACATCTATCGGTCAGCAAGAGAACAAGCAGTAAGTCCAGCAAGTCCAGTAGTTGACGTGCCTGACCGCATGCAGGAATTCATTAGAAATCTCGCATTTTTCTCATTCTTGCTTAACTAACCATAACAGCTTTGCTACACTTCATTAAACGTGCAAAGTGATATTTACCAAATGTTTTATCTGGGTAAGGATAAAAGCATCAATTATCTTCACAAACGTTGAGTGAACTCCTACTTCTAGGATGTTTAGGTAGTCGTAAGATGATCACGGACAAACATAAACATGTCTTTTTTATTGACCAGTGGTATGTTTGTCTGAGAAGTTACTAAAAAAACATTCCTGGGCACCGCAGCTGTCGGGCACCGGCGCCTCAGAGCCGCTTCCCTGGAATGCCGCACATCCAGACATTCTGCATGAACGCCAGTAATGTTACCAGCAGCTTCTAAAAAGGCCAGGGAATTTATAGTCCCTTTACTGTACGCTATGTGAAATTCATGTGCATACGTGAGAGTGAGTTTGGAGAACTTTACCAATCCTACTATGGCTAAGGAGTATGGTTCATGAATATTGATAGCGTATTTAAAGTTGCTAAGTAACCTTCCTAGAGCGTTCCGTCACGTGATCTTAATATACATAAGCCAAGCCTTCGCAAAGAAAGGCAATCGATACTTTCAGCTAGGTTACTATATAAGAATAGTTTTTTTTTTCAATTTTATTTCAAAAATTACATTTTCTGATATTCGAAAAAGTAAATATATAACTTCTTATTTTATTGTGCTAATTTATTATTATATTAATTGTTTTATTTGTCTGAAATCAGACTAATCTGCAAATTTTCTCTACAAACATACAATATCAGTGGCATTTTTCTACACTTCGACGCTAAAGATTTTTTATCTGAAATTATGGCCTTTGGTGTTCCATATTATGCAAGCCAACAACTAGCACTTTGAGAATAAAAAATAAAAATAAAATAAAAATAAAATAAAAATAAAAAATTAAAAAATTAAATTAAATTAATAAATAAATAGTGTAAAATTTTTGAATACAGGTATATAAATAAAAAGCTAAACTAATATTGGTGATCCCTTTTGATAAATCAATGTGTCATGTAACATTGAAAATATTGTTACATTTCTTATACAAAACAATAGATTCAATAAGAACTTTCAGGCAACATTCCCCGCAGGTTATTTTTTGTTAACCACAAGTTAACTTTCCCAGTTTTCTTTTCTTTTCTTTCTATTAACTTATCAATTAGCATATCAAGTTTGGGAATCAGACATACTGTTCTGGGATGCAAAAATTATCAGTAAAATCATTCATTTTTGTTTTGTTTTGTATATAATAACAATATTAATAATAAAAATAATGGTTATTGTTATTGCTGATTGATTAATCAATTAACCATTGTTAATTAATTTATTAATTACTTTTATTTATTATGGTTCACATCATAGACCTTGATTGAGTAAACAACAACATTTCATTTTTGTGACTGTCCCTTAAATCTACCGCACACCTTACCCCGCTTACTAACGTTTGTTTTGCAGCCAATCAGCTACCTCTAAGGAAAATTGTCTCGTTGCGTACTTAATATTCATAAGCCAAACCCTCACCGTAGTAGAATTAGCAACCCGTCGGAGACAGAGAGCGATGATGTCATATGTGAAAACTTAGCCCACTCCCCCTAGTGAGAGGTACTGATTAGTCTTTCTCATAATTTTCTGCAGAAGTTTTGCGAAGTGACCGAGACACCGCACGACCTGAAGTTTAGAAAAACCGTCGAACAGCCTACGAGGACTGATTTTTCCGCCTTTGGAAAGTAAACATTGGACGTTCAATAACGGGACAGGCTTATAAATCGAGCCCATCACCCTGGACGGGCTGAAAAGTTTCAAGCGAGCGAAATGAACCGGAGTTTTAATAAATCGCAGTCTTTGCGTAGCTTGAACATGAACGCGGTGGAAGTGAAAAGCAAGGTGAGTTGAATATGCACGCGCGAAAACTATTTTATGAGAATAGTTTAGTCGCAGACTTACACGATGTTGTGCTTTTGGATGGGAAAGGAATTGCTAACTTTGGTTAGCCCATATCAGATTTATGCTATGTAAGGTTCTCGGATCTTTGCATAATTGTGTTTTTCACGTTTATTGAACCATTTCCTAATGTTTTCCTCTGCTGCAGATGTTTATTTTGTAACTTCTATTTTCTCAAGTAGAATCAGTTACGTTACAGAACAGCACAACTGTTTTTGGCGCTGGAACTGTCACATTAATGAAAAGTGTTTATGTTTTTACTGTTTTTTTTAATCTCCAAAAGAACACAATAAACGCCAAATACAAAAACAAATCTCGTTATAGCAATGGTCAGGATGCAGCATGTGGTTTTCAGATGGGATTTGTTTTCTGCTTGAGGTTTCGCGCTTCTCTCTGAAGTTTTGTTTGTTACTCACAACAGGTCAGGTTAAATCCTGTCTTCATTAACAGCTATTCGAAAATAGTATCTAAACAACACAAGGACATATTTACACATGTGACAGGAACAAACATGAGAGCTGATTCATTGGGATGGGCTCATTTATTTGTGTTCGTTGGACAATGCGATATTTAGTTTCTTTTATTACTTACGGATTTACATGTTGCATATACAACCTGTTTACTGATGTTGTGTTTATCTCTCTGTCTGTCTGTCTGCGGAAACTGAAACTTGTATGCTGTATTTGTTTAGTTCAAACAGGACCACATGAACATCTATCTATCTATCTATCTATCTATCTATCTATCTATCTATCTATCTATCTATCTATCTATCTATCTATCTATCTATCTATCTATCTACATATGTACATGTCTGCCCACTAGTCTATCTATTTTTGTGCTCGTCTGTTTTAACCTATCATTCTTTGTAAGAGTTCTCTTAAAAATAATAACATGAATTTTATTTATGTCATGATAAGTGTATCATCACTCAGACTGGAGCTATAAAGACCTTTCACATACAGTAATTGTTAAATTTGCCTGGGGAAATGCCTGACAAAGCTTCAACCAAGCGTTCACAAATAGAAATAACTCTATATCTGTCACCGTCCATACTAATGGTGGTGTGGAATACGCATCTGTTGAAGCCAAGCTGATGGAGACAGTATCTGTCAGAGTGCTGTCGTTGAGACCCATTGGAACTGGATGATTCATTACATGTCTTGGGTTTTCCATTTGAGTCGTCTGTCACTTTATTCGCTCTATATTCAAAAAACAAATGAGCATGGCTAAAAAAAAACTCAGATGTCTTTTGGAGAGTAGACTTTGGCTAGACAAACTTTTATAATGTGGTTATGAATGTGATGGTCCTAATTGCTGGAATGTGTGGGCGACGTGCCCAGATCCAGGCTCCATTGCCATTGTCTGATTATTCGCCTCTATTATTCAGCCGTGTTCTAATTCATAACAGGGGCTGAAAAGCACTGCTACTGTTGTCAATGAAAGGAGCCACTGTTTGGGGTCTGTTAAGACAAGAGGGCCCCATTACGTTACTCTTTTCTTGGACGAACCAGATACCTCCATATAAATGTTGGATTGGTGCGGATCAACCAGCATTCCCACTGAAACCTGAAAGAACCAATACTCACCCCCTGAACAAAAGCATCAATAGATGGATGTGTGAAACTAAAACTTGCGTGGCAAGAATGTTGATGAAGCCGTAGATCTAGGATCTTCCTACTATGTTGTTTGGAATACTGTTGCAAAGGATGTGTTACTCAACAGTCATGCACTGAGTCACCTTGGTGATGTCACTATCTGTGTTTCACGCATAGTGTTTTTATGATGTCATAGCCCAGTTCCGGTACATGACAATCAAGGAAGAGTTGTTCAGAGACAAACTATACTTAAGATAAGAGCTTGTGAGGGGCTTTCCGAAGCAAACCTTGTGCCAGTGTTCTTTTGTGAGGAGCTGGTTTTGTCTCCCAACACTTTTTATCTAAAGAAAACCCAAAGATGTGTCTGGGGCTTTGTATATCTTCCAAAAACACTCCCCCGACTGCTCTTTTACTGCAGTTTTCCACTGACCTAGCTGGATCTCAATTGGAAATGTACTCTTTGGAACGCTATGCTGACATTTGATAAGATTGGGTTTTGGGTACTGGTTAAAGTCACCAGAGTATTTAACACAAAGAGCTGTGTATCTGGCCCATAGTGGTGTTTTGACTTGCCTGAACCTGTCAGGGTTTGAGGACTGATAAAGTTTTTAAGATGTTCTCAAATTACACAGGATTTGATGTTGGAAGTAGGGCAGGTTAGGCTCGTGTTTTCTTTAATCTGAGGTCATGTTATTGTTTTTAGGCTTGAGTTTGCACATGGATAACAAATGGATTGTTATGGATAGATTCAGGTTCATGCTATCTCCTAAACTAACGAGATAAGTTTGCAGTTGACAAGCAATTTGTCTGTACACACCAGATTATGACAGATTTTAACATGTTATTAATAGGCATTAACTAAGAAATTAAAATCACATAAGATGAATAGAAGCATTTGGAGTTTTCGTCATGATTTGAGCCTTTTTGCACATTTTAAAGTATAAAATCCTATAAATAGTTCAAGAATTTACAATTTCACATATTGACCTACATGCTGAAATTGAAATTCTTGGACTATTAAGCTAACTGATTAGGTCTCCAAGCATTTGCCACTGTATTGAACACCCCCGCAAATACAATGTGAATATCCTTATAAAGTTTAAATAATAAATAGTTATTCACTGTATTTTCAGTGCCCATAATATCAATACTGTACATGTTCATTATCACGACCTATTAAATATCGACATATGTCTACAATATAGCCATTAAAGTCATGCACAATTAATTGTTCAGTCTGAAACAAAAAGTTATATTATCGTTGGTCAATGGCGGTACAGTTTCAGCACAATCCATTTGACGTAGCGTATTGTTGTGATTCATGAACAACAATGGGGAATGAGATGCAAAAACGTTTAACTTGATCTTGTGTATGACTTCTGACAAAGTGTCATTTCAAAGTTTTTAAACAGATTTTATTTTATTTTAATTATATTAACCAATGAGAGTAGCACAATCATGATAAAATTAATAAGGGCCAATGCTATTTGTAATGTTAGGTGGAATTATGCATTGGAGAAAAGGTTTGCAGAGCTGTCACAGAAGCTCATATGCGTTTCCGCAAGAAGCTACCACATAATATGCAACATTAGGGATGACAAAGGTAGGGCTGCACGATACTGGATACGATGCAGCTGTGTTGTTGTTGAGTATTGTGATAACTATTATTTATAATTTCTTAAAATATAACATTTCCTTGGAAAAAAACTTTTTTATTAGCTCTGTTTTTACATCATTGAATGATTTAAATCATGTAATAATATTAGAATGAACTGGTAAAAGGTTTTTTCAGACCCAATTCATTCAAATTTAGACAAAATCAGTCAATTTATTATGTAGTTTATGACACAGGTCTGTAATATGTATTAGGGCTGCACGATATTGGAAAAATCTAACATTGTGATATTTATATTTTTATTTTGCCATATATAGATGACCTAATATCTCTCTTTGGAAAGACTTTATATGTTAGATTGATTGGGATGATTTTGCAGCGCATCTTCATAAAATCTAATGAACAATCTATAAACTTTTTGGCGTCCTCGCGACACTTTTTCATTGTTGTCTGTGCTATTTGCAGTTCATTTCTGTATTTGCATCCGTATTTTCATGCACATGTTTTAGATTGATGAATTAAGGTTTACTCTATGCATCTCCATAAAATCTAATTAACAATCTAGAAACTTTTTGGGGTCCCCCAACACATTTTAGTTGTGGTCTGTGCTATTTGCAGTGCATTTCTATATTTGCATGTGTAGTTAGTATTTTCATGCATAACAATCTATAAATACAATCAAGAAAAAGATGCAGTTGAAATAAAATGTCTAACAGTATTCAAGTACAGTAACTGAATGATAAAAATAAAAATAATTCAATAAAATTTATCGTAGTTAAGGTCACTAGTGGTATTTTTTTTTATACTGGAATGCTTTTAAAATCATTATGCAATATCAGGCATCAAAAACACTTGCAAATGATAAATTATACAACCTTAACATTGCATATTCTGCGTTGTGACTATTGCGAATGATCACATGTTGATGCTGAAACAATATATTGTGTAGCCCTAATATATATTTTGCATTCACTATTATAACACTAGTTTTGCAATATATTGTGAAGCCCATGTCAACAGTACTAACGTTTAGCTACCAATTAGCACAGAAATTAAAGAATAAACTCAGCTAGCATCTGAGCCCAGTTGAGCTGATTTTTAAAGATGTCTTATTGGCCATTAGATTCATTTGCTCAACAGTTATGACTTTGAATTGGCCCAACTGATCAGCGCTCAATGCTCTTCAATTATCACTTGCACTGATACAAGAGAAATATGGGAAATGGTTGTTTTTGAAGTTTCTGCACCGATTGGTACGAAAGTCTGTATTCTTACAGCTCTACGCCACATCAGTAGCCTGTTATTATACTCTTCTTTCTGAAAGTCAGACACTTGTTCCACCTTCTTCATGACAGAGATGACAAGCAACGGTTGGTTGGGAAGCAGTATGTAGTTTAATTTGTTTTTATCCATGACGCATGAATTTAGCAGCCCAAATTGTCAATAATATTGACTTTAATACTTATAACTGTCATAAGAAAAAAGGGTGCTCTGCTTAAGAATAAAAAAAATTGGCCAAACTATTAGCGCTAACAAAACAGTTAGCTAAACACTTCTGGCCCCCAGTATGAAAACACAATTATTTTTTTATTCATTTGTAATTATCATTTATTCATTTTCCTTCGGCTTAGTCCCTTTATTTATCAGGGGTCACCACAGTGGAATGAACCAACAACTTATCCAGCATATGTTTTACGCAGCCCTTCCAGCTGCAACCCAGTACTAGAAAACACCCACACACTCATGTCTTCACATACACTACAGCCAATTTAGCTAGTTCAATTCACCTATACTCCTTGTCTTTAGACTATTGGGGAAACCTGAGCACCCAGAGGAAACTCACGTAAACACGGGGAGAACATGCAAACTCCACACAGAAACACCAATTGGCCCAGCCAGGGCTCAAACTAGTAACCTTGTTGCTGTGAGGTGACAGTGCTAACTACTGAGCCACCATGCCGCCTAATTTTTAATTATATTAAACAATAATATTTTCACTCTGACTTCTATCAATTTGAGCATCATATTTTCATTCATTCATTTTCTTTTCGGCTTAGTCCCTTTATTAATCCGGGGTCGCCACAGCGGAATGAACCGCCAACTTATCCGGCATTTTTGTTTTACGCAGCGGATGCCCTTCCAGCCACAACCCATCTCTGGGAAACACATCCATACATTCTCATTCACACACATACACTACGGACAATTTAGCCTACCCAATTCACCTGTACCGCATGTCTTTGGACTGTGGGGGAAACCGGAGCACCCGGAGGAAACCCACGCAACCACGGGGAGAACATGCAAACTCCACACAGAAATGCCAACTGGCCCAACCGGGACCTGCCCCAACCGGGGATCGAACCAGCGACCTTCTTGCTGTGAGGCGAACGTGCTACTCACGCGCCACCGTGGCGCCCAGCATCATATTTTGTGAAACTAAATTACAACTGTTTTGTTGAAGAAACCTCGACTAAGATGATCATCAAGCCTCAGGCAAAGAACAACCCCTGAAGTATAACATCACCCCTTTAAAACAATTTGTTCTTCACATTAGGAACAAACGCAAGACTGGAATGAAATGTATTTTCTGTCAGAGCAGCGGCAGCGGTAATGTCTCGTTGGCTGTTGTCTGGAGATGATGAATGGGGTCAATTTTCGCACTGAGGTGGTGGGATGGATGTTTGCTTATGTGTCTACAATTGGGCACATTTTCTCATGTTGATCACACACCTGCCACCACACAGACCCTTCGAGTGCATTTCTGCTGCTTCACATTTTTATGTGCTAATGATAGCCTGCCATTGGCTAATGTAGGACTCTCATCCTAGGGGCATAATTACATAGAGCATAGGCCACGAATGAATGCTGGGATGCTGTAGTCCCAACCGCTATTGCGAAAGACAAAGCGAGGCCTGTGTTTTTCAGGCTGGATGGATGGGACGACCCACGCATTGAGCCAAGACTCACATCTGCATGGCAGTCACGTGATCCGATGCATAACCTCAGCTTGACCCCTTTATTGATGGTGATATGCCTCCAACGGACAATTTGCCCCGTCCAAATTTGTGGGCAGAGCTTTATATGGGTCACTTAAAGGGATAGTTCACCCAAAAATAAAAAGCCTGTTGTGATTTTTTTTTTCACCCTCTACTTGAACACAGAAAAAGAAAATATGAAAAGTGATGTTATATCAGCAGTTATGCTTAAAAATATCCTTAAAAATATCTTGCAATCTTGAAATACATACAATCTTTTTGGCTGAACTATTTCTTTAAGGGATTACATTTGGTTGTAATACAAATTATGTTTGATGTTGGGCAGCACGACATTAGAAAAATCTGATATTGCGATGTTTTATTTTGTTCTGCGATTTAAATATTGTGATATGAAAAGATGGTTTGAATAGCTCTATTTGGCGATTTTTCTGGTGAGTCTAACAGTAATTAGGTACGAAAATGGAATGATCACAATGCACAAAATTGTTTTGTCCTGTTTCTGGTCCAAATATCAAAAAATTCTTAAATCAAGTAAAAAATATAGTTTAGTTTTTACCAACTTACCACATAGTCAATGTGGTAAGTAAAATAATCTTGTTTTCGCTTTAAAATGTAGATATTTAGACAAGAAACCAGACAAAAAAATTCTAAGAAAAGCGTTTTTTTATATATATATATAAATCTTATCTGTTCTGCATAAATAATA
This sequence comes from Danio albolineatus, assembly GCA_903798035.1. Classification (NCBI taxonomy): domain Eukaryota; kingdom Metazoa; phylum Chordata; class Actinopteri; order Cypriniformes; family Danionidae; genus Danio; species Danio albolineatus. The sequence goes on from CAIGQQ010000001.1 coordinate 18,407,583, forward strand.
ATATAAAATAAATCTTTGTTACACCTCCAAACATCATAATTTTTTTGTGCTCAAATATTCTAAACTTTCTTGTAATGCTCAGTCTCAGGCTTTAAAAACACATGCAAACTTTACAAATCACATGTGTTCTGTGGCTCCTGGAAGACTACATGGACTCATTGCATATCTTGCGATGTGGCTATTGTAGATGCGCACATAGCAATATCGATGCTGAAACTATATTGTGCAGCCCTGGTTAAATGTATTTAAAAGTTAGATCAGGTAATCAAAGGGTTGTGGGATTTAAAACCACACTTATAGTGATGCTTGAATTTGTATTCATTATAATTGTTTACCCTCAGACATGGCATTTAAAGTCACCTGAGTAACATAACAGGCTGTCATGTTATGGTGGTGCGTTAAAGATTGTGTGGCAATAAAGAGATTTGTTGAGGCCCATTCACATCAAAAGTCATATATGTAAACATGGCTATAATGATAACTAGCATTAGCATCTATACCCGTACACAATAATTAATTATTTATTTATTTAATTGTTTATTTTTATTGCAAGCGTCCTAAAGTTTTGTCATCTGCAGCTTTAAATGCATAATATTGTTGATCTGAATGGCTTTCAAACTACATTGTATACATATAATTGGCACAAATTGGGCTTTATTTTTATTTTTAATACAAAATATATATAAATATAATTTGTATTTAAGCATTTCTGTTATGTTATGAAATTTTTTTTTTTTTTAGGTCTAATGTTTAGTAAGTTGTGGTTTTTAGCGGTTCTATTTTTTTATAACTACTCTACTGAAAAGTAAATATGGGCTAATATAATTACTTTATATTATTGATAACTAGGGATGCACCTAAATTAATAGTCTGGGTCAAAACTGAAAATTCTGAATGCACTTGGCCGAGAACTGAAACCGAAACCATATATTATTTGTAATAAAATAAGCCAATAAAATAATCACATTTGTCACCCTGGACCACAAAACCAGTGTTGCTGGTATATTTTTGGCAATAGGCAACATGCATTGTATGCGTCAAAAATGATAGATTTTAGAATAGCATGTAAAGAAAATCATGTTCCAAGAAGATATTTTGTAAATATCTAAACTGATTAGTAATATGCATTGCTACACATTTCATTTAGACAGCTTTGAAGGTGATTTTCTCTGTATTTAGATTTTGTTGAACCTGTCAGATTGTACATGTTCAAATAGTTTTATCTCAGCCAAATATTGTTCTATCCTAACAAACCATATATTAATAGGGATGCGTCAGTCTATTTGCATTGCCATAACAGCACATCGCTATTGAAGAAGCAGGGACAAGTATGCTACATAAAAATCTCCTGTCAGTTTGTTAATTGATTGCTTTGACAGCAGTATGCATGCTCCACTCTTGCACTTTCTGGCTTTGGTGTAGTGTGTGTTATATTGACCTTATCTACAATGCGATTTGTTTTAGAGCTTCTGATTCAGTCGCCCATGAGAAAAATGAATAGAAATGATAAACACCAGAAAACAGTCAAACTACTTGCTCTACAAACAAGTGTGTTCATGACTATACAATAAAAAGGAGGCGCAGTGGGTAGCGTTGTCGCCTCACAGCAAGAAGGTCGCTGGTTCGAGCTTCAGCTGGGTCAGTTGCCATTTCTGTGTGGAGTTTGCATGTTCACGTGAGTTTCCTTTGGGTGCTCTGGTTTCCCCTACAAGTCCAAAGACATACGCTATAGGTAAATTGGGTAAGATAATTGTCCGTAGTGTATGTGTCTGAGTGGGAGTGTTGGGTATTTCCCAGTGATAAGCTGCAGCTTGATGGGCATCCGCTGCATAAAACATATGCCGATAAGGTTGGTGGTTCATTCCGCTGTGGCGACTCCTTTTTAATAAAGGGACTAAGCCGAAAAGAAAATGAATGAATGAACATCAAGCAGAATAATGAGATGTTTTTAGCATCTAAAAATCAACAGAAATTATTAAAACTTGAAGTCTCGAGCTAAAAAACAACAATGGCTGTGCCTGCTCGTACATGAAGAATAAGGTCAATAGTGCAGTGCTTTCTGTGTCCAGTGTGCAGTCTCTGCTGAGGGAATCTACCAAACCAGCCTGGCATAACCCTCGTATTTCTCTTTTGACCGAAAACTGAAAATACCTTAAAATCTATCAAACTTCTTTATCCTACATTTATTTCGAATTTAATTTCATATTTAGTTTCATTTAGTTAATGATAAAATATTGATCTCAGTTTGCAAATGATCGATCCTATCTACCTTATTGTAACAAAAGATTGGTTACATGGCTTTAAGTTTTTCCTCTCTGTTCCAGTTTGACATTCACATACAAGTCTTCTCAATCTGATTTCAAATAGTAACACGTTTATAGCTTGTTAATGTCTTAGAACAATGCTTGTACATCCATGCGGAGGATAAGTAATGGCATGTCTTGAGCGAACAGACTGTTCTGACAGGAGATTTGTTGGGTTTGTCCACCTGCACAGCTCAGCTGCAGTGACGGAGTGATATCCGCTGTTGTGGAGGTTTGATCTGCTTACTCATCATCCTGCATTGTGCTTCACTCTATTGTGTCTCAGCTCCCTGTTTGCTTCCATTTCCTCATTACAAACAGCAGGTCTGCCAAGACCGGCAAACAGACTGCTAGAGGCCTAGCAAAAACACTCGTTATCTCTCACTGTCAGTGTTTTGTGATTCCTGACACATCTGAAGGCTAAATAGAGCAAAACTAACAAAAAAAAGCCTTTTAGTTTTGGTTAAGTGGTGTCACGTCGCACTTGAGGCAACATGTATTATGTCTACTTTGATTTAAAATTAAAGTTTATGCTTGAGATTTCTTGTTGTAGGATGGTCATGGATCATGTGATTTATTCTGTTTTTTTTTATCTGTTTTTCAAGCCATTTTTTTCTGTAGAATATGGTTTGTAAAACTTTGTAAAGTATAATTTTTTAATATATATTTAAGGTTCTATTGCACTGCATAAAAATGCAAAGCTTTGGTATGGCTATGCCTGGCATCCACTACTTCAGCATCTTTGGCTCACAAACGTAAAGCATTTTGAAAATGCTGACACCATAAAGCATTTAGACAATGCTGGCATTAATTTGGAAATGCTAGTGTTGCTAGTGACAAATTTTGGCACAGCTATTCACAATCGTCTTTGACTGGTCTTCTGTACTATTGTATATCATTCTCTGATTTGTCAAGACCAGAGGTGCCCAAACTAGGGCCCACGGGCTAAAATTGACCCATGGTAACCTTTAGTTCGGCTCTCCATCCCAATTGAGAAGACAGGGAGTATATCTTTGTCTTTTTAAATTTAAATTAACCTTTTATTTGTTTGTTGTATTGTTTAGCTACAAAAAGCTAACTGAAATTAAAAGTTTCAATTCAAATGGTGTCATTTAATCAGATTTAGTTAAATGTACATACTCTCACTAGACGGGTAAAAGACTTTGTTCGGCAAACCAAGGCAAAGGCAGATTCTGCTTGACTAGTGCATTCAGCACTGAACTCCACTGTGTTATAAATGTGTTGTAACTCCACTGTGTTATAAATGAAAATGATTCAAAGCAATGTTTTCTATTTATTATGATATAGTAGGAAATAAATTAAGAAATTACCCATGGCAACTGTAATGTAAAATAGTTTGGTATGTTTGTCTCCGGCCCACGGTTATCAATGATATTTGGTTTTTGGCTCTTCATACGAAAAAGTTTGGGCATCACTGGTCAAGACAGCCTCATGACCACTGCATTACCAGTAAGCTGCAAGTATGGATGCTGGCTAAATATGCACATGCTCAGTGAACATGAATGACAAAAAAAAATGTTTTAAAATGAAACGGCACTAATGTAGATGCAGCCTAAGTTGGTTATTTTTGAAACAATTGTTGAACCTGTACATATTGGTTTAAATGATTCATTATAATGATGCCAATATATCAGGTTAACTACCTGACCTTATAAAAAAGTAGATTGAGTTGTCAGATTGTGTTGGGACATTACAGAGACGGAAGTTTTTCAAGATGAAGCAAAGATGAAGGTCCATCCCAGCAGTGTTGGCAAATGCTTCTGATCCAAAAAACAGTTGTAATCACTAACAAATCCCAAATGCTGTCCAATATATTGTTCAGCCATCAGTGAAGTGATGTTTTGTAGCAGCTTGCTGACTTGTGCCATTGTTTTGCAGTATGGAGCTGAGTTCAGGAGGTTTTCAGTGGATCGAATAAAACCTGGCAAATTCGAGGAATTCTACAAACTCATCATGACTATCCACCGGATCGCAAACATGGAGGTGATGATCGGATATGCAGACATTCATGGAGATCTCCTCCCCATCAACAACGATGAGAATTTCTGCAAGGCCGTGTCCACTGCACACCCCCTGCTGCGGATCTTTATCCAGAGACAAGGTACAAGCTCACTCACTTCCTTCCCACCTCCTTTATTCTTCATGACCCAGTTTTGCCTTGTGCAGTTTTTGTTCTTTGAGGTGGATGTTCCTGCTTTATTTGAAGCATTGTCCAGGGACACGTCTCTAGTTACTTGAAGTAGTCAGATACTTTTAACCCATTTAATCCCACCATTGACATCTGGTTGGTGATTGATTGATATCCAAAAAAATCTTCAACTTTTAAAATCTGTATTTATATTAAAATGCATCAGAGTTACATGCCTGGATCAGTAAGTTGCTCCTGCATACACGTCTAGAAGATCTAACCAGATTAAAATGTCAAATTTTACTTTACTGTATTTACAAATAAAGCCAGTGAATAGCCTAATAATAAACTATATAGGTTAATCTGAGGATATCCAGCTGATTATTAAACTGCATTTTGCAACTCAAAGAGAACTGCAGGAAGCACAATAAACCAAGAAAGAACCTTATTTCTGCCAGAAAAGGCAAACATGTTGATTTTTCTTCAGAAGAATGGTTGAAAACTGAGAGTCATTATCCTTCAAACCATTGTACGTCCTTTTACAGGAAAAATTTTATTGATTTGTTTTACAATTTTTCACATTTTAATAATAAAATAAAGTGCTATTAATTCTGTTCAATTTTTTTATTTTTTTATTTTCATAAAAAAAATACTACAAAAAGTACTAATAAGAGAACCGTTAAAGTACCGAACCAATAAGTGGTATCGATAAAAGTAGTAGTACCGTTAAAACCTTAAAGATACCCATCCCTAGCATTGAGCAAATGACTTTATGACAAACACAGTGCAAAATATAAAGACAGAATGTGGCGGACTGTTGAGAACCTCTATGCTGGATTCAGTGACCGGCACACGTCTCCCCTGCTGCTGTTTACGGTGTTGTTAAGGCCCGGATGGCTCACTAAGTGTGTGCGTAGTAATAGCCATCACGTGCGCTCGTTATAATCATTATAAATATGCCAATCAAACTAAATACAATCTAACATCAACAACACATGGCAAACAATGCGTTGATAATAACAGATAATCATATTAGATTACAAACAACCAAGCGAGTTGTTTAGCACGTGTTCATTGGTGCTAGTATGTTTAACGAAATATTTTAGTGATTTTAAACCAAAATACACAAGGACACTGTATCAAACATATCTACAATGATAAGGAATATGGTTACTTACTGAGTTATTAATGCACAGCAATACCACACAAAGAAAGGACAGACTTTGAAGGAATAAACGATGTGAGTTAGTGCACTGGAAAACTCTGAACAAGTTCGATTACGTAATCTATCGGTCTAATTTTAATATTGGACCAATAATGATAATGTTAAAAATAGAATTTATCAGCTGATAACGATATGGCCGCCGGTATATCGCGCGTCTCTATTAAAAAGACTTAAACTTTGAGCTTTAGAGCAGTCCAAGGAGCATTTTTTCATTCTAATTTGCTGCTTTTTCGCAGTTTTTTAAAATTTATTATATGTACACACAGGCTTGATGAATCATTATGTTTGTTTTCATCTTTTGCAAAGGCCCATGCATTAGCACTGTGTAAAGTTTTTGCTGTGCCAAGTTAAAAGAATTTTAACTTCTACATGCAGTGCCACTCATCAATGTCAGTTTCAAAGCAGTGGGCCAATCAGCTGATTTCAGAGGTTTGCAGAACATTGCAAGCTTCTTTTTACAATATCAAGTTGACATGACAACTGTTTTATATGACGGCAACATGGCTGAGGAGGCACTTTTTTAGGTGCTGTGTTTTGTGTTTTAGTTAATTCTTTGTAAATGGCACCTAAAGAATAAATGCATACACTGAAATTCCAAGAAAAAGATTGGCGTTCAACAGATTAAGGACGTCTTGTATCATAGTTTCAATTTCGACTGACCCCAATTATAAATCACCCGGTTAGGGGTTAAAATCCTGCAGAATGGAGTAAATACTTAAAGGACAATCAAGCAGATTCAACCCACAATTTCTGTGGTTCTGAGGTCAGGCAAAAGTACAGGGTAAACAGCATCACGTGATTGTACGCTGTGATTTGGAGCACAGAGACACAACGTGGCCCCCGCGCTTGGCTATTATGCTGTCACTGTTTCCTTCTTTTTTTGTGTGTGTGCGTCTGTGTGTGGTGGAGTTGCTGTGGTCTGGAGATAACTTTCTACAGGAAAGGCTGCTGGTTTTGATGCTTGGGACGAGAGTGACAGTTCTTTCCCGTGGAGGGACTCCAACTCTTCCTGTTAATCCCAATGCACTCTTAAAGATAAATCAGCATCCTCTACCTCAACTGTTATAGTGCGGATACTTTGGTCTGTCCTTTCAACATCTGAGAGTGTGTGTTCAGTTGCAGTAACTGCTTTCCAAACTGGTCAGTAAGAGTGAAGGGTGGATGTATTGGTCATTTTGAGATTGTTGGCAATGAATGCATATATTTGTCTGGTTGAATACCAAAATTAGCATTAGTTTGCTTTTGCTAAAACTGGCATGACTTTGACTCATGACGTTTGTTGATAATTCATCTTTGCACGTTATGTCACAGTTCTGACTTCATTTATTCAGTTCTGATTATGTACGTCTCTCACAATTCAGATTTGCCACCGAATAAGGACTTTATTTCATGAAATTATATTTTTCTCACATTTTTTACTTTATTTCTCACAGTTTTGGTGTACTTCTCGAAATTACGCAATAAGGCTGAACAATATTGGAAAAATCTAACATTTCAATGTTTTTTTATTCTGCGATTATACATTGCAATATGAATACATTTTCACTAAATGCACTCAAAAAATGATGTTGCTGTTTGTTCAAACTACTGATTTAAATTGAGCTTGAACAACTGATTCTAGAGATTTTTTTTTAATTATTATTATTTTTTTTTAGACAACCTAATTGTTTTATGTTCAACCCGCTTAACTTTGTAAAAATCACAAGTTAACTTAATTCCTTCATGTCATCCCAAACAGATTTTATGGACCCCAGCATTTTTTACAGTGTGAGTTGAATTAACTGTTTGGAAGGAATTTATAATTTTAGATCGATTGGGATGATTCTGTAGGGGAATGCATTAAACATAATAAACAATCTACAAGCATAGATAACTTCAATGGAAAAACAAAATATACAAATGAAATAAAAAGTGTCTTATTGTTTTCAGAGAAAGCCGAAATGTATTAAAAAAATTAAAAAAAATTCTTAAACTGCAAATTAGAGAAAACATCACGAACGACACGTTCTATGGTAAGAGGGGAATGTATTGTCCCTAGACAAAAGACCTCTTTTGGTCAATCTTCTTTTATTTATAGATTAATGATTATGACAAGCATTTAATATGTTTTTCTTTCATAGTGAACACAGTGTTGTGCATGATAATAAATGTTTAACAGCGTCAGTATAACTATAGCCTATAAAAAGTTAAAAATAACGCAGGAGGGAATCTGATAATGACAAATGTCTTTTACCAATTTTACCAGTAGAAAAACATGGTCTAATAATGTTGTCAATTACAGATTGCAAGCACATATCTCAAACATAATAATTCAACATCCAAATTTTTAATAGTTGTATTCTGAAATAGCAATAACAATAGGCTACTCATTTTAACCTTTATTTTACATCTACAGAATCGTGAGAAAATCACGATCTGAATTTAAAAAAAAAAAATGTGATTCTCGTTTTATCCAGAATCGTGCTGCTCTACCTATTACGTGATAGAAACTTTTGCACAGGTTTGTACATGAACGTTAGTTGGCATGCAAACATTTGACAAAAGGACAATTGGAACTGTGAGATGTTTGCACACAAAATAAAAACAACAACTCAATTATGAGATTGAAAAGCCTTTTTTTTGTTATTCTATTGCTGAAACAAGCTTCTATATTTCTGTTAAAGTTTGCTTATTATTGTTTTACTGACCAAATGAAAAAAACTTTGAACATAAAATTTAAAATATTAGTCTTGCAGGCCCCAAACTGCTGAATGTTATATATTATTGTTTATTAATTAATTAATGAATATATTATTATTATTATTATTATTAATATTATTATTATTATTATTATTATTATTATTATTGATATTAAAAAATGTTTAGCTATTCAGTTTAATTCAATTCAGTTTAGATATGTTCTCCGTGTACAGCCTACAGAAAGCAGGTCACAGTCTGCTGGTATGGTGGGCATGTCACACACGCACACAAAAGAGCCACGTGAAAAGAAACAAAACCCAGAATGAGGCACCTCAGCAGGCTGGGCTGTGCTCGTCTTTCCACAGACAAACTGCTTTCCTTACCGTGTTTAAAGGTATGAAGTTACGCTCCTCTGTGATTATTTGCATACTTCATATCTCTGCGGTTACACAACCGTAAAGTCCATTAATGCCTTCAAGCAAGATGCGATACATAGTCAAACTTCAAGAACAGCCTCCAAGCTGGTTTCAGTCTCAGATATCTTTTTAGAAAACAAAATCAAATGTTTTGATTTTCAGATATGAACACATTAAAAGAAAAATAAAGATGTTTTATTATGTATATTTCTAGCTGTGGTACTTTTAACTATTTGGGTTCATTTAAAATGTTCAATTATTTTAAGCTTTCACACCAATATTAAGCAACTTTAGCACTGATAATAATACAAAATATTTGTAAAACAGCAAAAAGAGCATTTTAGAACACTAAATAGAAAGCCATTCTTTAAAATTGGGTCTCACTTTATATTAAGTGTCCTTAACTACTATGTACTTGCATCAAAAAATAATTATATGATATTATTATAGTTTTTATGATATTATTACAATTTTACAATGTACTTACTGTGTTTATAATGTATTTAAGAATACGTGTGGTGCTCTTGAGGTGGAATACGGGTAAGGTTAGGGACTGGTTTGGTGGTATGAGTAGGTTTAAGGGTGGGTTAAGGTGTTAAGTGATGGTCAACAGTAGGCATGGGACAATAACCGTTTTCAAGGTATACCGCAGTATGGAAAAGTCAAGGTTTTCATACCGCCAAAATTTTATGCTTACCGTTCCTAAGGTATAAGTAAGACTTTTTTATTTACATTTTTTTTTTGTTTTTTAGGTGTAAATCATAAAGACATCTGTGTTTTTGAAACAAATGAAGACAGCAGAAGTCAATGATTCACTTGAATTATTTAGCTTGACATTATTTACTGCCTCAAAATATTTAAAATGTTTCTCAAAATAAAATATATATCGTGTTCAAAGGGGAAAGAGGTTTTGTTTTTACCCAGACATTTAAAAATAATATATTTTACAGCAGTAAACACAATACCATCATACTGTGAAACCGTGATATTTTTATCCAAGGTTCTCATGCCGTCAGAATTTTATAGCGGCCCATGTCTAGTCAACAGTGTAATTACAAATGTAATTACAAAAATTGATTACAGACGTAAATACAAACAGTTATTTAATCAGGCATAAGTACAATGTAAAAACATGTATTTACACAATATGTACATTGTAATAAATTATTAATTTCGGTATATGTACATATTAGTTAAGGCCACTTAATATAAAGTGGGACCTAAAATTGTAATAATATCATATAATTATTATTGTAAAATGCTTACAACATTAAATACACACTTTTCACCTTCAATAGGAAGGTATGTTAAAAAAAACCATAGACTTGCATTGAAGAAAATGTTCATCTAGTCATTTTTTATATTTATAATATACTTTTTATTCTGTGTTATTATTACCATCATAAAATAAACTACTGAATACCGTTTTAGACTTTTTAAACACTATGAGATCACCTCATAAGCTGTGTTTTAAAGTTTACATAGATGGATTTAACATTTGTTTGTACTAGCGACTGGAATGTGGTCGAACCGTTCATGCATGTAAAGTTTTACTTCTCTTTGACGGCTTGGCTTCCAGGCGTGGATTAAGTAAGTCGTGTTTTCTTGCAGGAGCACAAGCTTTTAAGTGGTCAGCAGGATTTGTACTATTATGCTAATTAGCTTCTTTGCTCGTATCTGTGAGTGCCATTCAGCTCTCATAGTGACCATTGTTGGACGTGGAACAATGAGGTGCTTTCTCACGCTTTGGCTATCTCTTAACCTGAGCGTGAGTAAGCCCGTAACACGCAGCGCTCGCTGGGTGATACCGGAGAGTCCCAGCATTCCTGTCACTCATCCGTTCCTCACATAGACACAGATAGACAGTGAGTCAGTCATTATTCCTGAGCAGAGAGTCTCTGGACCTCAGGAGCCAAAAAAGACATTTAGACCACAGACGGACTGGGCTGCAGTTTTATGTTTGTAAGCGTTCCTCAAAAAAAGACTGTCTGGTTTATTTTTTGACACATCCAAAGTGCTTGTGGCTGAAGCATGAGTTTGCAATGTTGAGTTAGAGTTTTAGTTAAACAGCTTTGCAACAGATTTGTGGGAATCACTGCAGTGAAAAGTGTTAAAAGTGTGAAAAGTGGAATCATTCGTATGTGTTTTTTTTTTTTTTTATAATTATTTTTTAAGGGTTTTCACCTTTATTGGAGAGGACAGTACAGAGAATTGACAGAAAAGCATGGGAAGCAGAGAGAGGGGTAGGATCAGCATAGGACCGCGAGGCGGAATTGAACTCGGGTCGCTGTGAGCACCCGAGTGCATGTGTCGACGCACTAACCACTACACCACTGGCGCTGACATTTGTATGTGTTTTTAAGACCCATGGCTGAGTTTAAAACATTTGGGCACAAGAAGTTTTAATTTTAAGTAATAATTTTACCAGATTATTTATAATTGAGTCTACCAGTGTTATTTTACATTTGATTATTCAATTTCTGTGCCTAAATGCCGTTTATCTCACAGAAAACCAAAAATCTTTGTTCACTTTTATCTTTTTGTTGCATTTATCCATGCTTGTAATTCGTTTATTATAATTTATGCATTATTCACTCTCCTTCATCTCAATCAATCTAAACGAGTGCATTTTTTTCCAAAATTAAGCTGTTTTAGTCATCTGGTCAAATTGTATTCATATCGCAGTATATATCATAGAGAAACATATTGCAATGTCAGATATTTCTAATATTGTACAGCCCTAATAACTAATAACTCCACTTTTTCTATGTTTTTCTGCATCATTGATAAAGAATGGAAAATGACAGGTGTTTTTTTTTTTTTCTTCTTTTTGAGGGCCTATTACAAATATGCAAACTAGACATTAGAGTTGGCGGTTTTAAGGGATGAAAATGCGAAAATTTTTGTTTATTAATCTTTAGTGGCTAACTAACCAACATGGGTAATAATTAAGTTACATTTTTATGTTAACTAACAAATAATAACTGACCCAGCCGGGGCTCGAACCAACGACCTTCTTGCTGTGAGGCGAACATGCTACTCACTACGCCACCGTTCCAAACTGAAAATTCTGTTATTAATTACTCATCTTTATGTTGTTCCAATGCCTGAGACCTTTGCTCATTCATTCATTCATTCATTTTCTTTTCGGCTTAGTCCCTTTATTAATCCGGGGTCGCCACAGCGGAATGAACCGCCAACTTATCCGGCATTTTGTTTTACGCAGCGGATGCCCTTCCAGCCACAACCCATCTCTGGGAAAACCTTTGCTCATCACAAATTAAAATATTTTAGATGAAATCTAAAAAGGGCTCTCTCATCCTCCATAGACAGCAATGGTCCTAAGGAACAAAAAGCATTGTCAAAACATTCCATTCCAACTGTAAACATGCAAAGCTTCAAGAAAACTATTGAGGGGAGAAAACAAATGTGTAAAAGGCTTTATTAACCTATATCTTTCGCTTCAAGTCAGGGCGTGTTTACTACAGCTAATATGACATATTGCCATTACAGTTAGCAGTGCAACACGGAAACATCATATTACCCATAGTAAAAGTTCATCCTGATCTGATGTGAACATTGGCAAACAGTCAATACAAAGGTCTCGGGTGATAGGGCTGGGCGATTAATCGAAAAGTAATCGTAATCGACACTCAGAACCTACTGTATATTTGATAAATTTTCCAGGTCAATTTTTTCAATTACTCTCCCTACCGTGTGTGGAGTCACATGACCCCGCTTTGTTAAGACTGAATTACGCTTATTATATTATTATTTATACTTGTTGTATTATTATGATATTATACTTCTGCCAAGGGCACGTGTACAGTCCATTGCAGCCTTCGCATACCCGTGTACCGTCCAAAAAAATGTACTTACACATCACAATGACGCATAGTGCAAGCTTTGTGATTAGTCGGTTTGGTATCGGTGATGACGGTGGACGGTGCACAGAGCCACGTTTTAGGCAATGTGTCTTAATTTCAGCTGTTCAGTGTTGATCTTATAATCATAGATAAATAATCATCGATAGTAGATAATGTGTCTTTACTATAGTGTGTAATTATTTTAAAATCAAGTAATCCACCCTACATTCAAAAATTAATCCTTTAACTTTCATTACATTTCAATTATTCCTCTTCTCTTTCTGCTCTCACTCACTCACTAAGAAAGGTCAACAGTGGAAACTTCCTTTATTTAAAGGATGAGCTATAAAATGAGCCAAACAAATCCCAAGCAGTCGGAGTTAATTTCCTTTCTTTAGTTCACCCAGACATGGACTTGATCTGATGTAGCAGACACTGATTCAGGGTTTTCTAAAGCTCAGTAAAGACCCAGCACTCACCCCTGCAGAGACAGTCACTGGGGACTTCCACACTGGAGCATTGTGGGAAAGGGCACCCTTGTGTGCACCTGTCCTGAACTGTGGCTGGCCAGAGGCACAGTAATGCCCCCTCCAGGTCTCTGGGTAATGACTAATCTAGACTCGGAGGAAATGAATTTTAAGGGTTCTTCCTAACATTAGAGTATATGTTCAAGAACTAAATAAAAGTACAGTAGCAATGCAGCAACTACTTTTTTTATCCCGCAGCGTGATAGTAGACTGTTTTTAAATGGATTCATTTATTCAATTTCCTTCGGCTTAGTCCCTTATTTATTGAAGGCCATCACAGCGGAATGAACCGCTAACTGTTCCGGCTTATGTTTTACACAGCAAACGCAACCCAGTACTTGGAAATACCCATACACTCTCACATTAACACATGCACTCATACACTATTTGCAATTTAATTCATCTACACCGCACCGTTTTAGGATTGTGGGGGGCACTTAGAGGAAACCCACAGGGAGAACATGCAAACTCCACACAGAAATCGCAAGTGGACCAGCTGGGACTCGAACCAGTGACCTTTTTGCTGTGAGGCAACCATGCTAACCACTAAGCCACCATGTCGCCTCTGTTTTTAAACTGACTTAAGGGTTTCACAGCTGTCTATTTGAACGAGCTGATAAGATGTCTGCTGTTAAAATGTCACTCTTGTTCTCTCTAAAGAAGCTCTTGGAAATTAAATTAATTTTAGCAAATAAGCTCAGAGAATTTACGTGGATTGGCATGTAAATGAACAGAATCATGAAATGAGTCCCTGCACATAAGTCAACTTTAAGTTTGTTCATTCATTCATTTTCTTTTTGACTTAGTCCTTTTATTAATCTGAGTGCGCCACTGCAGAATGCCGGCAGCTAGCTCTCTGCAACTCTCACATGGTCACCCACTGAAGCTAAGCAGTGCTGTGCCCGGTCAGCACCTGGATGCGAGACCACATGGGAAAGCTAGGTTGCTGCCGGAAGTGGTGTTAGTGAGGCCAACAGGACGAACTCAACCTGCGGTCTGTGTGGGTCCTAACGCCCCAGTATAGTGAAGGGGACAACACTGCTCATTGAGATTCAGATGAGACGTTAAACTGAGGTCATTAAAAATCCCGGGATGTTTTCCGAAAAAGAGTAGGGGTTTAACCCTGGCATCCTGACCAGATCTGCCCACTGGCCTCTGTCCATCAGAAAAGCGCTATATACATGTAAGTTATTATTATTATTATTATTATTATTATTATTATTATTATTATTATTAATATTAATGAACCGCCAACTTATCCAGCATGTTTTACGCAGCAGATGCCCTTCCAGCCCCAACCCATCACTGGGAAATATCCATACACACTCATTTACACTCATACTCTACGGACAATTTAGCTTACCCAATTCACCTATACCCCATGTTTTTGGACTTTTGGGGAAAACCACAGCACCCAGAAGAAACCCGCGCAAACACAGGGAGAACTTGCAAACTCCACACAGGAATGTCAACTGACCCACCCGAGGCGCAAACCAGCGACCTTCTTGCTGTGAGGCGATTGTGCTACCCACTGCGCCAATGTGACACGCACTTTAAGTTTGTAAGCCAATTAAAAATTGTTTTCATATGAACATTTTAAAGCTTTGCAAAAAAAAGTTTTTGAATTGTCTATTCATCATTCAGGAGTTAAACAACATAACCGTTCTCAACACAGATAATTACTCTTGTCAAAAGAACAAACTTTGTCTATCAAATTGTTCATATCCCAGGGGTATGTATAATTTCAGGCTTGACTGTATCTGCTTATAGAAATGCGATGATCATTGTATCCAAACCACAGTCATATCTTTTGAGCGTGTGGACATACAGTAATGTACAAGTAGTGTTTAAGAAGCTGCTCAACAGTGCTCTGTGCTCAGTTTTTAGTAGTGATTGGTTCCGAAGTCTGTACTTTTGACAAGTCTATTGATAACAAGAAATCTTTAATTTATTATCAAAATGTTTAACGATTTCTGAGTTTTTATGCTCAAATTCCGTTGACAGAAACTACAGAAATCTATATGGATATAAAAACTTCAATTATAATTGTTTTACTGTACTATTGTTTTTACTTAATTTTTAACCTAATAAATGTGGTAAACAAAATATTTGCAAAAACACAAATTGTTACTGACTCCACACTGTCTAACAGAATAATTTTGACTCCCCCCTTTAAATAGCTGTTTTTTTTAACTTGTATGAAAAAATAATAATTGCATAAGGGAACATGATGCAAGAGTCTGGGAACACAATGACCCTTAGGTTTTGTTTTCCTTATGGATTCACTCCATCATGTTTGTGACATCATAATAAACATGAGCAAAAGTTGACTTTTAAGGTTTGAGCAGTTCATTTTTGTCATGCAACATCTGTTGCCCACCAGAACGTTTGAATAGGGAGTGTTTTATTTTTATATATACAGTGAAAGTTTAAAGGATAAAAATGCAGACATATGTTTTTTGTTTATTCCAGCCCAAATTAGAAATGAAGTTGATCGAGAACACATGTCCTGTCGGAAGTTTTCATAGCATGCTAGAGGCACAATTACGACTTTATGGTTGATTATATGTCATATTATTTTTACATAGACTGAGCATATGAAGACTATACATGAATGAGGTTTGGTCTGTTGTTCTTTACTTGTCAGGTTTAAGTTATTTTAGTGGTCTTTGTTTTTGATGGCCAATCATAACCATAATTGACCAACCGTACTGACATTGCTGTCAAAGGTTAAACACAAGTTTGGTTCACTGGCATGTATTTTGTAACCGCAGACAGTCATTTCAGATTCAGCCTCTCAGTTTTTGAAAACAAACAAAATGTGTGTTTTTGAAGATGTCTAAATCCGTTCTGGGTGGATTTACGTCTGGTTAGGGGTCAGAGACATTTGGGTATGTTTCATGTAAACAGCATCTTTCTGTTGTTTTGTGCATGTCATGTGAATGTTACTGAAAAAAGTTTCAAATCACTCATATTTTGTAAGCCGTTTATTTAAATTGTGCTACTTTATTCATTTGTGCATTCAAATATAAATGAAAATGATCTTCAAAGAAATTTGCAAATCTGCAAATATTGAAAAATAATCTATCGTTCAATTTTTTTTATGACTGGATTGTGTAAATCATAGGGCCTGTGATAGTTGTAGCATTTGTGGGGTCTGCATGAGTGAGGTTCTTCAAGTTCACAGTGACCAGGCAGAGACTAAATACAGGACACGCAGAACATCAACAAACAAGGACATTTCCTATCTGCATTTTCTGCTTGTTACGGCTGTTTTTGGAGACACAGAGGCTGAGCTAAACTTATTAAAACTTCCAAAGAAATAGAAAAGTTCAAATTTATGTAAATAAAGATGTGGGTCCGTTTTTCTAAACTGAATTTCATGCTCCACACTAATAATGCACTGTTAAAAAACAACAACTCTTACTACAAATCAAAACTTTACAGTATTTTACACAAACAATACGCTAATAGCTATAAGTAATTTCTAAATTTACGATAAACTACTGGTTAATGTTTTGATGTTTTTAAGTACTAATATTTACACATTTTACCTTTTGTAAACAAAAAACACAACCACGAACATCTGGTCACTAGGCATGGGCCGGTTTAAGATTCTGACGATATGATAACATTAAATAAAAATGTCACGGTTTCACGGTATTGTAATTACTGCTCTAAAATATGTTTTTTTTATTGTCTGTATAAAAAACAAGAACATTGTTCTGCTTTGAACACAAAATATTTTATTTTGAGAAATATTTATTACAGTAAACATGTCAGGCTAAATAATTCAAATGAATCGATGACTTCTGCTGTTCTCATTTGTCTCAAAAACACACATTTCTTTATAATCTTTGGATATCTTTTCTGCTGGAGATACTGTTGTCCTAAAAAACGAAAAGAAAAAAAAAACTTTAACTTAAAAAAATCTTACACATATAGGAATGATATAGCAGAAGATTTTGGTGGTTTTAAAACCTTGACTTTTCCAAGCCATGGTATACCTTGAAAACAGTTATCCTCCCATGCCTAGTGCTCACTCTTAAACACTATCATGGTAGCATGCATGACACTAAAATAATGCAATACACATTACTGATCGACATTAGAACTAACATAAAATCAAATGTACATCACTGATGAGAAAAACTAAAAAGAGCCATAGTAATGTGGATGAAAAAGTAGAAAAATATCATGGAGGGAGTCATGAATTTATGGGTATTCACCATATATAATAAGGAAACTGGCTGTTGTCCAGGTAACATATTTTTTCTGTACCTTTTTTACTATTAAAATCACAGCCAATTTTACAGTATTACCTACAAAACTGACTCCGATTACCTAGCTGCTATATTTAGCTTGTAATTGTGGTCGTAAAGGATTTACAATTGCTATTGTATCTTATTTCACAATATAAAGTTTGTCATTGTGTTTCTGCTGAAGTCACTTTCTTTAAAACTCGTAAAAATCGAAAACAATGAGCTATTGTGGTATTCCTTCATGCTCAAAAATGAACGGCATTTTGTCAGCATGGCATTCGTCTGTGCTTGTTAAAGAGGGTTTAAAAAAATATCTTTCTTTGCATGCACTTGTAAATGTGCCTTTTAATCTATACTGGAATGATCTTCAAAGTCTGCCCGCTAAAACTGCAGGAAATTGCTTTTCAAGGCATTCTCTGGCATTGCTAGTTTTGTGCACTTTTACTGGCTAATTTTAGACGAGCAACACTCTTACGTTTCTTCCACGAAGGAGGAGGAGAAGGGAGAAAAAGCCTAAAAACAGTTCATAAGGGAGGATTTAGGCAGTGATTACTGAGGTGTCAGAGAATTGAACAGCGTGGTCCTGGAGCAGTATTTGAGTTTCTTTGGAAAGAATATGAGCTATACGGTCTTGACAGTACAATTAGAGGGCCTTTTTGGAGCTTTTAAGCAAAACTACACTAAATAATATTTGTTTGTCCACTACAATCCTTCTAATAGAGTGCTGGTTTTTGTTTTTTGGATTCAACTTTCTTATAGGAGTTTCAAAAAAGCCTTAGTTTGAAGTTTTTTTTACTTCATGAATCAAACCAATTGGATATGAGGTGAATCCAACTCACTCTCACAGGAGTTTTAACTTCTTGATTTAAGCTAATTTGTATTAATTTGTAAGAACATATTCATACATTTTAGTACGATTTACTCATCCCCAAATGAGGGGTATGGTTAGGGATGGGGGATGTCTCTGTTTAAAAAGGGTAGGTTTTCATACAAATCAAATTGTATAAATTTATACGAATTAGTTGACAATACATAAAATAGTTGCTTTTTTTTGTAACTTGAGCTGGGTGGATCGCAACATTACAAGCTATGGATCAAAGAAATGTGTATATAAACAAACAAAACACAAACTAGTACAAGACTAATTACTAGCTAATACAAACAATATTTTTTACTGGTTAAAATCAATGAACTCATGCATCACGTTATTGAAAAAAAACAAAAAAAGTTGACATCCATTTTGAGATTTGCTAAAGGCTAGTTTTCCAAAATTGTTGTTTTTTTGTTTTGTTTTTAAGATTAACCATTACATGATGTCTGGTCTCTAAAAAATTGGGGTCACACTTTATTTTGATGGTCTGTTTGTTGAATTGAAGCGTGCCTTCACTTTAGCACTTTTGGTCCGCAACCGGGTTCGTTTGACGTCATAGTACGGTACGTTTACCGTAGTAGTGTGAACATGTCCTCTAAACTCGGGTGCTCACCTGCGAACCGTACCCGAGTCCGCCTCAAAGAGGTGGTCTGGGGTACAGTTCACGCGAACTCTGGTCCGGTACACTTCTGGTATGAATGCAATCGTACCAAATAACAGAAGTAAAGCACTGTTGATGATGTATAATTCGATCGACGCGTCCAAGACATTTCCAAGACATTTCAACTACCTTGTTGACAAGCGCGACTGACCCAGTGCAAGCACAGTGATGATGTCTGATTGTCTCCTCCAAAAACGGCTTCTGCTAACATCGCGTGATGTTTGAGCATTTTTAATAATTTTGCTGCAGATAGACGCAAGTGGCTCTCTGTAGTTTGGTTTTGGTAACAAAACCAAAGATTGAGTAAAAGGAGAGCGAATTTGATGTGCGTATATCTTTCCATTTTGGCGCTTTCGTGACTGTCACCGAGCAACAGTCGTAAACAAAACAGCAGCTCAATGACGCAAGTGTAAAAGACAGTGTGAACACAAACCAACCATGGCAAGGGGGGACAATCGAACTTGGGTCTGGTCCAGGCAATTGAACCAAGTGTGAAAGCACCCTTAGTTACATTGCAACTAATTCTCATTAGATTATAAGTAGACTGTTAGGTTGGGGTTGGGGTTAGGGGTAGGATTAGTGTAGGATTGCTGATTAGTGTAGTGTAGGATTATATACTACTGTTGACTAATATGAAAATGTTCATATGATTTATTTACAATCCAGTTTGTAAAGTGTTGTTTTCTTTCTTTTAGAATATATATATAATATGAGATATATGCTTTGTTAACAAATAAGCAGGTCTAATTGAATTTGCATTGTAAACATTAAATAAAAAGTAAAAAGGTATTATTTTTGACTTAATATATTAAGTCTTTAGTTACTATCCTGCCAAAATCATCATGCATAAACCGGCAGACTTTTTTTTTTTTTTTTACAATATTCTGCGCAGCAGTAGCAAAAAAAGTCTGCAGATTCTGTCTGACCCTATAGTAATAATATATCCAAATATTAAAATATATATTAAAAAATAAGTTAAATATGAAAACAACATGCAAACAATGTTATAGTCCCACCCAAAAACAAAAAAAGTTAGAAAAAACTTTTACACTTTAAATAATAATTTGAACTTTATTATAACACTATAAACTTCTGCTTTTAAATCTTTCTTTAAAACAATTCTGATAAAAAATGGCTTCATTACTTCAAATGTATTACTTCTATTGTAAAAATGACATTATTTATACATTTTGTGTGAAGCCGCTATTCACAGAGAAATTATATAGTCTATACACTCTTTTCACATAGATATAAGTAAATGTTTTTCTCTGCACTCATAAGTGCTATAACTTTGCAATGCAGGGCCCAGCAAAACGTGCCTCATGAGGTAGGCATGAATAAAAATCATTTGGCCAAACCCTGATGTTAAAAAAACCCCAACATTTCAGATGGTCTCAGACTTTTACTATAAAGACAGAGAGACAGAGACAGCGCTGTATCAAAGATGCCCTGACAGCTGCAGTCTCCACTAAAAAACAAATAAAGCCAATCTATGAATAACGTTTATTGTATGATGTTTCCGAGAATCGTTGCTGTTAATGGCACCGCCTCAGGCTCCTCTCCGCTGCTCAGACAAAAGCAGCACGCAATCCAGAGTAACCGCTAACAAAAGAAGTGGAGCTGCGCTACTGTGACCAACGCTTTCAACTCAGCCAGAACACCAAGAACAGTGTCCTTTTTTCATTTATTTCCCCCATATGAAAGAGTCAACACACAGTCCAGCTCGTGCTCCAAAAATAATCTCAGCAGGACCGGCCCTCTGTCCCGAGACTCAACCAAAAAAACACAACTTTGTTCGCCAGCAGCACGTGAATTGCATAATCCGTCGCTGCTGTCCTTACGTAAGAGTCGCAGAGCAGAGACGAGTTTTAAACACATATCAAAACAATCATGGACGTCGTATAATCTCGCAGCGAGGGGAGATTAAATTTCTGCCCTGAGATCCAAGTTCAGCGATTTTCAGGCACACGGTGAGAACAAACAGCTGTGGGTAAAGCTGTACGTGTGGACGGCCAGGCGTTCTCTCATTACAGAGTTCCCAGAAGCCCCTGGGCTCCGCGGCCTCGACCAGCCAGATGTGCAAACGGTTCCCTGTGGTTGGCTGCCGCTTCAGACAGACAGAGAAACGGAGGAAAAACACAGCCGAGCCTTCTAGAAGGATTTAATATCCCTCGTGCTGTAGGAAACAGTGCTGCTAAGTGACTCGCTTTAAACATTGACAGAAATAACTCATTTAAGGGGACTAGAATTATAAAATGAGCATTTATTTGAGAGATGTGTGCAAAACAATGACTACTGGAATTAGTTTAGCTTGCTGCTAACCTTAAAAAAATAGGCATGATACTTAAGAAATATCATGATGGAGGATTTACACAATCCTAAGTGATCCTAAATGATTTGACTTTTATTCCAGATTTTTTAAACTTGAAATCAAATGTCTTTGTCTATTATTCAAATGGAAAATATGGTCAAAAATAGACTGTAATTTGTTGAAATGTGTTAGTTCTCTGCCAACATCTAAATTTGGTAATCAGCTTATTTTAGATATTTAGTTGGTCCAGCCAATTTTGGTAACATTTTATTTCGATGGTCCATTTGAGTATTAGTAGACTGTTTACTTAATATCTGTTGATACTGACATGCAAGACATTTAACTGACTATAAGAAACTTTGCAAGTACATTAACTTACACTAACCCTACCACTACACTAACAGTCTACTTATAATCTGCTGAGAATTAGTTGCAATGTAACTTAAATTCAACAAACGGACCATCAAAATAAAGTGTGACCATATTTTTTGCCAGTTTTTTTTTTTCTGCTCCTTTCTAAAATAAAAATTGCTGTTATTTGATCTTCAAGACGATGTTTTGTAACATCAGATCTGAGGAAGTCATGAGTCTTTACTAATATGTGAACACATTTGTGCTGTGTTCTTCTGCCAAGCGTAGCCTACACTGAAGCCACTGGATGACTGCTATAAAATGTGTGTGATGTTGTGTGGTCCAGCGTGTGTGGTACGGTTAAAAGATGCTGTAAAAAAGAGGAGAAAGGGCAGAGGGTGGAGAAGACGCTGCATGAGCTCTTTGTGTCATACAGGTGGATTTTAACAGAAACTCTGACACATGTTGTCCTGGTGGATATTCTTAAAAGGCAGAGGCACCGCTGACATTTCACATTCACTTCCCTTGTGGGTTGTTCTTTCGCTTTCTTTTTTTAAAGAGTGGCTTTTTTCTCTCCTTTTGATTTTTATTAAAGGACCTATGCTTTAGAGTGTGTTTTTTCCAATGTTCTGTGAACTATCCAAGCTCAAAATAGTTTTAAAAAGGTACATTTTCGGTAATCAAATGACTTTGTTTTACTCTTCCTCCATGCCTTAATAACGTAGACAACCTTTCCACCCTTAAGGAGTATCCCAGGTTCAGTGCATTGACAGCATTTGTGGCACAAAATTGATTCCCACATTCTTCATTTTAATTAAAGTAAAATAGTTTCATATTTTAGCATATTCTAAAAAAAACTATGAAACTATGACAAATAAAGCGTTTAGTACAAAATTGATCAAAACTGTTGTGTAGTTAAAATGATCTACGTCAGTGGTTCTCAAACTTTTTTCACCAAGTACCACCTCAGAAAAAAATTGTCTCTCCAAGTACCACCATAATGACCGGTATTGAAATACAGTAGTGCAGTAGGCCTAATTAAGCAGCGACAGAACTGCACAGTTAAAAAAAAGACAAATCAATTCCTTTTATTAAGAATATGTATTATTGTCAGCCACTTTAAACATTATAAATAGTTTGAACATTAACTGTGCTTGCAGAGTAAAAAAATAACTTTACCATTTAAATTAAAATGTGCTTTTAAAAGTGATTTAAAAATGGCACTGTTCTTAAATTATAAAAAGAAAACCGCTGTACTTGTAAAGTATTAATGTATAGTAGCCTATTCATCAAAACCTGCAAATGTTGCTTGGACCTGATGAATATAGGTTATATGTCATATACGTAGCCTATATACATACATTTTTTATACCTTTTGAGATATATTTTCATGTACATATAACATAACTTTGATATCTAAACGTTAACTTGTATTTTGATACGATTCGGAATTACATATTTAAATTAGAAATGAGATCTGCTTACTGCTCGTCATTTACAGTAGGCCTGTGTGAGTCAGAAAAGCGAGTGATTAATGCATAAATTCCATAGTCTGTTGATATTCTTGATTCTGATTGGCTGGAGGGTGAGCAACGCACAGGTAGTTCCAGTCAGTTTTGATCACAGTTCTAAATGAATGCGCTTCTCCATAAACGTTTATAGTAACTATAGCAACTCGCATGTGAAACCGATGAGAAATGTTACTGGCGGAAGGGGAGATCCGCAAAATTAGAAAATACTCATCTGACTGAGAATGTCTTATTTGTCCACCCATGATCGGACTGATGAAATCGTATAATAACATTAGCATGTATAAACAGCACTGACACATGCTCTCTATCTCTCTGTCTGCCTGCGCGTCGTGCATTAACGCACGGCAAGCCGTTGATTATCCCTTACATACACATGTACAGTGCTTGACCAATTCATACGTGCAGTATTCCCGCGTTAGTAACTGAAATCTCAACACTACAGGACTGGTCTGCTGAAGGGCTTCTCTAGCGCGTGTGTCTCTCCCTCCGCACAACTCTCCGCCAGCGCGCGCGCCTCTTTTTCTTCCTCCGCGCCAAGCAGGCTGATTTTTTTTAACGTTTGATGACGCGATGCACTAAAGTAAACATTCTAAGCACTCCGGTGTACTCGTACGCTTCAGGGAACAGCCAATGCTCTCTGATCACGGTGTTATCGGACGCGTCAAAGGGTTTAAAAAATGTGTTCATTTTATTCTTTTATTATTCAGAGATTCTTCCACGTACCACTGGAAGAAGTCCCGCGTACCACTAGTGGTACGCGTACCACAGTTTGAGAACCACTGATCTACGTAAAACTATTTACATACATCATTTTAACTACACAACAGATTTGATCAATTTTGTACTAAAAGCTTTTTTTTTTCCATAGTGTTTTTGAAAGGATGTTCATGTCGGCACAAATTGTCAAAATAACCTCCATTCATGTGGATTCACATAAATGACTAAAGTTCTATCATGCATACGTGACAAGTTTTTGGCCTGGTACTGTTGTCTGTTGTCGTTTTGGTTATCAAATACTCGCACACACCTACGACTGAACATATGCGCATATGCATGTATATCAAAAACGAAGCGATAACAATATTGTTTTCCAAAGGTTACATTAATCTCCCATCCCCATCCAAACACCATAGTGACTCAAATGAATGGCCAAAACATACAAAATCATTTGGTTTTTAGCTGTAAAGGGTGTTGTACAAACAATCTCTAAAATAAACACTCATTAACACTTAATAAAGCTATTGATCTTATTTGTTCACTTACAAGCGAGTGCAGCCATTGGAAGCTTGTTGGCTTGAGATTTCCGGTCTCATTCAGGTCTATTGATATTTAACAGCTTGTTATGATGCTTGATGTTGCAAACTGTTATATTCTTATTTTTATTTTATTTTTAATTATTTTATAAACAAAATTGTTTGTACTGCAAGTAGTTTGACTGTTTACTACCGTTAATTATTTGTAGTTATTTCCACATAGTTAAATAATCCTAAAGTTCTAAAACAATTACAGAGCATAGTTAACCTCCACATTCCTAAAAATAAGGTCAATATACAGTATAAGGACTAAACAGTTTTTAAAAATTGCAGAAATCCTATATCAAGTCTGACATTTGCATCAGAAAATCTGTTTATTTAGTATGTAGTGTAATGTGTATTTATATATCGCATTTATTGTGTATGACCATAGACCCAAAGCACTTCACAATCATAAGGGGGGTCTCTCCACATCACCACCAGTGTGCAGCATCCACTTGGATGATGCGACGGCAGCCATAGGACAATGGCACCAGTGCATTCACCGCACACCAGTTAAAGTGGAGAGACAGTGATAGAGCCAATTCAGTGGATGGGGATGATTGAGAGGCCATGATAGGTAAGAGTCGAGGGGGAATTTGGCCAGGACACCGGGGTTAGACCCCTACTTTTTACGAGGAGTGCCATGGGATTTTTAATGACCACAGAGAGTCAGGACCTCGGTTTAACATCTCGTTCGAAAGGCGGTGGCAACTGACAGTATGGTGTCCCCTTCACTTTACTGGGGCATTTGGACTCACACAGACCACAGGCTGAGTGCCCCCTGTTGGCGTCAGTAACACCACTTCCAACAGCAACCTAGTTTTCCCATGTGGTCACCCATCCAACTGGTTTTGGGCTGCAGGGTGAAATGGCTGTGACATATATGTAAGTGTAATGCCATTCACAGTCAAATATATTTCAGTATCTGACTTGTGCATGAATGAATCATTCACAATGTAGAAATAAATTGCTAAATAGATAAATAAAACGGATTGGGTGGATTTCAATTTCAGTTGAAGACATTTCAGTTGGGTCAGTTCTTGGTCCTTCAGGTCTAGGTATTCATTGTGGTAGAAGTAGTGTATTTGAATCACCAAATTTGGCTGGTACTGTTCACAGTAAGAAACCAGCTGGAAAGTTTGGTCTGTAGAGAACTTGCACTAACTTCTTAGTGACCTTTTAGTTCTTTGTATGAATTTACTTGGCTTTGGTATCACTCGACACAAGCCTATTTGAGACGCACTGAACCATACAATACACATTCCTGGTTCCCACTTCCCAAAATAAGAAAGTGACTCTGAAAGAATGAATCGTGTGTGCTGTCCAGTGTCTGTTGTTGCAGGGAGGAAGGAAGTGGCGTTCACCAGGATTCTGCAGGCTATGGTTGTTTATAGCCTACAGCAGGAGTTTGTGGCCTCTGGATTCGGCCCAGTGCTGTGCGGTTGGACTAAGATTTGAGGCCGCAGCCCCAATCAGGGTGTGTGCACCCGGAGAGGTGCATTCTGGGTGACGGTGGTTTAGCCACTCTTCTGAAATTTAACAGGCGCCTGGCTGAGCAAGAGTAGCTGGTTTTTGCAAAGCTTATTCCTGTTCCTTGCTAATTAGGGCTGCGCTCTGGGACGAGACCAGACATGTGGAGCACATGAGCTGTTTATCCGACCACAGCGCTGCTCTTCAAGAGATCTGCTTGCTTTGATTCAGAGTTTTAAAGGCATGTGTGTGCTTGCTTATCTGGGATTATGACTGCGCCATTTGAAACACAAATAGGTCAGTTTTGAGTCATGCGGATGGAAACGCGTACCTGGCGATGCTCTCAAACAGACGTTGTGATCTGATCTGTCTAACAACTGTCTGTATAAAGCAAGTTTTACACGCATGACTAAAATGTTACATTACTACCACCACAAAGACTCCTTTGTGCTGTTTTCATGGTTCTTATCAAGTGAACAACTCTTCTCTAAATTGTTTTTCTCCCCTCCCCACATTCACAAACTTTTTCAACCTGACGTGAATTCTTAAAATTCTCATTTGCAGACAGACAATCTGGGTTGTTTCAGACTGTGTGTGGTAACAATACACAGCCTTCCTCTTTTGTCTCTCTGCCTGTCCTCTGTCTATCTTCTCTGCCCATATCCCCCGCAAGAGTTGTTTCTCACATGTTATTCAAGACACAGATCATGTTTAAACTCTGCATTTGATCTAAATAAATACTGAATTACTCTTCATTTTATACGCTTAAATAAACAAGTGCTCGACATATGTGCACTAGGATCTTTGTCCAGTGTCTATGCTGTTTGTCTCTAGAAGTCATAAACCATGAAGTATCTTTAAACTTGTTTAAACTAGAGTTGTGGTTATCTCTCAATCTCTTCATTAAGCAACTCTCAACATGTGTCTGATTTATTGACATTTTTTCCTGGGTAGTTCGTTGTACTGTCTCTGTGAATCAATGGCATGGTCCAGTGTCGCCAACTTGTGATCAAACGAATTTAGCGGAAAAACAATTAAAAGTGCACGTGAGTGTATGCTAACTTTGTGTACCTTTTTTGCAAAAATTGGGTGGTATATGTATAGTTGCGCACATTTTTTATATATTTATTATTATAATTTTTTCAGGGTTTTCACCTTTATTAGATAGGACAGTAGAGAGTATTGACAGGAAAGCGTGGGAAGCAGAGAGAGGGGAAGGATCTGCATAGGACCACAAGGCGGAATCGAACTCGGGTCGCCGTGCACCAGAGTGTATGTGTCGACGCACAAACCACTACACCACTTGTGCCGACTGTAGCACACATTATTTAGGTGGCAATTTGTGCTACACAGGCCCCGTTTACACTAATGCGGTCTCGTTTTAAAACGCATAAGTTTTGCTACAGTTACGCCATCTGTCCACACTACGCCGGAGTTTTCGAGCCTCGAAAATGCAGCGTTTTGGAAACGCTGGAGAGGCCGTTTTCATTCTAAAACGCTGCTGATGGGGGAAACGGAGACATTTGAAAACTGAGGCATGGCTGCTGAGATTCGCCACTGAGATTCGCTTTTGAGTCATTGCGTAACCTTCCCTTATTCGTCAAGCCCCTATCACATGATTATAACGCTACCGGAAGACTGCAGACCAGCCTTCACTGTAAACAACATGCACAGAAATGGGAGCGTTGTTTGCACTATTGTCTGTTTTAGGCGCCATTGTGCAGTTAAACTCTGCCTTTTTTACTTCAACAGCTGCATATATTTGCAAGAGGCAAGCTACTGTTTGAGCACTCGCTAATCACTCATGTTTCACGTGGCGTATGCCCTATTTAGAGTGCTGAGCGAGACACATGCTTCCTGTTTATACTTGAACACGCATGCCCAGAGTGTGCGAATAGTCACGTGATTTATGTTTCTGGTGGAGTAGTGTGTACAGAGATGTGTTCAGAAACGCTGGGTGAAACGCTAGTGTGGAAGTGGATCGTTTTCATGCTAAAACGCTGTTTTAAAACTAAAACGCACTAGTGTAAACGGGGCCACATACTGTATGAGCATACATAAAAATGCCAATATGCTGTAAATATAGCCAGTGTTTCATCATGACCTAGTCATCCATTTTAGTCAATTTTCTCAGCCTAAGAAAGAATCAGGGTTTCTTCAACAATATGTAAAAACCTGTCCTTAAAAATCCCATAGAATACTACAGTTAATTTAGTATTGTAAATGTAAACATAATTCATAAAGTTTAGTTATGCATTGTTTTAGTGCATTGAGAAAAAAGAATAATCGCCTTTGTGCGATATTTGCCATTGACAATGTTACTGGTTAAAAAAATAAAAAACAATTCTGTTAGAGAAAAGACATTAAAACAAAATGTGTCCAATGATAGAGCAGCAGTTACAGTCAGATTTTATTAATCTGAGAATAAAGTTAGCTCAATGACAGACCATTTCAGCCAGGACATATGGTAACGAAGAAATCAGTGTCCGGCAGTAGCTTACCTTTTTGCACGAGTTTTGTTCAATTGAGCATTAAGCTTACGTAACAACTTCAAGGTGATCATCGCCATAGTTACAAGGTCACATTTGTACTTGCTAAAGACTAAATACAACCTAAAAGCTTATTCTGAATCTGTAATTTGTTTATCATAGGAACACGGCCTGTGTATTTTCATGTCAGACAGTATTTTGAACTGTATTTTTACCTGGCCAGGACATTAGTAAATACGTTCATACAATATTGTTAAGCGCCTCCACCTCTATGCAGCCAGTGAGTGAATCCGATCGCTGCATTTCTCCCATTGAAAATGAATTAACTACCATCGCAACCTGTGGTATATTTCCAGACTGACGTTTAGAGCAAGAGTGTTATATATGTAGAAGTGCTCATCTTCGGCACTATAGTGCAGCCATCGCACCCCGTGAAAGAAGCAGAATAAACCTTAGTAAACAAGTTTGTTAAAGTCATAATACCCAGGCAGCAAAGAATTCTAGCCCAGATTTGGCTTAAGGCTGGCACAACAGGCATTCATCTGGCACTGGGATACAGCATGTGGGCCAAACATGGCCCGGGTTTGGCAGAAGTGGCACACAAGACATGGGCCAGATGTCAAATGTAGTAATTGGCCCAGATGTTAAACATTTATATGTGGGCCACATAAGACTGGCCCACATTTAAAATACATTAAAATGATTTTTTTGAGTAAAGACATATTTTAAAACTCAAAATCATTTCCATCTTCCTGTTTCCATCTTCTAACGCCTTTTTAATCCAGGATTCAATCAAGATTTAATTATTTGAATTACGAATCTATTTCTTGTATGTTGCAAAATAACTGAATATAACCTACA
This sequence comes from Danio albolineatus, assembly GCA_903798035.1. Taxonomy (NCBI): domain Eukaryota; kingdom Metazoa; phylum Chordata; class Actinopteri; order Cypriniformes; family Danionidae; genus Danio; species Danio albolineatus. The sequence goes on from CAIGQQ010000001.1 coordinate 18,436,851, forward strand.
GTACATTCTTAACCTACAGTGCCATATCTGGCCCAGTTCAGGCCCAGTTATGAGTTGTTAACTTGCCTTAGACTTGGCCCAGATGTGGTTTATGTTTGACCCTTATCTGGAAGCCGGACTTGGTCCAGTCATGTACCGTAATTCACTCTGGCATGTGGGCCAAGCAATAGCTGATTGTGTGGGCCAGAGCTGGGCCAGAGAAGTTTTGCTATGTGTGTAATATATGTGGATTTGTCATTGTACTCGTTTTGTTGTTGTTGATACAAACAGTTGATGCTCAGTTGTCACTAATTCGAAAGAGAAAGTAATTAAATATCACTCAGAATTTGCCCCACCCCCAGTGATACTTGTATTACCAGTGTTGCCACAGGTCGGTTAACTGGTGGGAAAATGATGTCACCTTCACAAACTGTTTCAAAACGATTTGCCATTCTGAAAAGGGAAAATTAACTGAACTTGTCTCGGGTGCATAAAAGTTACAGCTGATGTGATGTATTGATCTGAATATAACATGTAGGAAGTGAGTTAAACAAAGTAAAATCCTTCATTTGAGCACTACTCATTCAGGAATCAGCTCTAATTCACACAGCTCATATAGTATCAAACACCGATAACGCATCAAATCACTTGTTGGAAAAAACATGGATAATTATTTACCAACTTCAACACTGGCAAAATCAGCATCGTGATTTTTCACCCTCATGTGACACCCTTGATCTTGTAAATTCCTGTCAAATTACCAAACCTAAATGTCAGAGCAGTGGTGGAATATTTTGCAGTGTTTTATATTTTCCTTCTCATATTTTTGTCAACAGCAACCTCATGGTGCACATTTCCTTCTCGTCTTACTAACTGTGGGCAAAAAAACTCTTGTGAAATACTGAGTCATCACAAGTTCTCCTGTTTGTACATTTAAATTAGTACCTGTCTGGCTGATTTCCTTCTTCTCGTTCTCTGTTCCACAGAAGAGGCTTCTTTGCAATTAAGTCCTCCAAAATTAGCCTGGTGGTAGGTTTGGGGTGGGGGTTACTTATGACCTCAGCACATCTCTAGCTCTGAGGTTCAACTTATTTATTAGATAGAAATGAAGATGATGGCATTGGAATTCTGGGGTCGATGTTTTACTGTGGTTAACAGTCTGAACTGAATTGTTGTAATTTTGAGCCCCACCAGAACAATGAGTCATTACACTGTGCCCTTTACAAAATACTAGAGGTAGGTGATTGGTAGCAATTTAGTTCCTGCTAAATAACTACAAATTAAGTCAAATCATGAGATCAAAGTTAACCTTTTGGTAGGGATAGTTTAGTATCTATTGTGATTCTTCAAGGGAAAATAAAGTTAGGAGCCACTAAAAGTAGACTATATTGCATTGGATAAGGAGCAGTTAGTGATCAGTTATTCTACATACCCCAGTATGCTTTGAGTTGCTGGCGTTACATAATTTCAATGAGAATCAGCCAAAATCAAGTTTGATCATACTGGAAAAGTTTGGTCCAACTGGTAAACATCTTTAAATTATTGGATTGTGGCTCTTCCTTCTTTTGAGGTGGACATTTTTTTCTAGTTTGTTTTTGCTATTCATTTCATCAAGGGTCAAACTTGTCAAAACCTGAGCACACTGGAAATCCTATTGTAGTAACTAGAGTTCTAATTTAATAGATTAGTATACCGCTAAAAGGTTTACATCCCAAATGTAGTAATATACCGCTAATCCAATGAGTTTATCAAGGCCTTTTTGCCCCATTTCCAACAAGATGCTGGATCTTCCGGTAACCACTAACGTTTTTAACCATTGACCCACACTACCTTTCAGATCTCAATTTCTGACTAACAAATAACCTGCATCTCAGAGCCAGCTGTACACACGAGGTCATGGGAACTGCAGGAGTGACCCTGCCGCCCACTTCATTTAGGTGGACTTAATTACAAAGAAGACTCTACACCCCCACAGTTACACAGACACACCCAGCCAGAGAGAAGACTGTTTATGTGTCATTCGCAAACCGTCCGTGCTCCTGCCTTGTATGATTTTTGGGAGGCAGAGGGCCAAATGTATATTAATTGCTGACTGCACCGTCTGGGTACGCATCCCACCCACAGCAGTTGCCTCAGATCCCCCAATCTCTCCATTACCCTCTCCCGCTCTCCACCATTCTTGCATTCACAGGACGAGATGGCTGGAATACTCCCCATCTTCCTGCACTCACGAGGAGTTCACAGAAGTTCACGCTGACTATACTATTATCCTTGTTTGCAAAGGCTTTGTAAGATTTGTGTATCTATGAATCTTCCAAAGGAATGTTCTGTCATTTATTGACCCAAAACTGTATATAAACTGTTACACCTGGCTCAAAGATGTAACATTAAAGAAGATCAAATGCTGGAATAAGTAAAACATGTTTATTACAAAAACATTAATCAAAATATAACCAGGTCATCAATATCCAGGTTTCATGCAGTCATAAAAAAAACCTGGAAAAGTCATGGGATTTTGACATGTACCTGGGAAAGTTTTGGAAAAACAAAATAAATGCACAGTTATGGAAAATTCATGGAAGTTTGTTTAACAAATATCTGTATACTTATACCGAATATATTAATTGATGAAATTGGTTAAATTTCAAATATATTTCTCTTCACATAATATTCTCTCTCATGCTAAACATGAAAATATACTAAAGTAATTTATAGTAAATAGTGTTTTTTAACCATACTGACACTAACACCTCCAATAGAGATAGAGATGTTGCACAATCAGCTGAAATGTTGCTTGAATTGGTTTTTATGTTTGGCCGATATATATATATGATTGATTATATAATGATTAAGGGCTTGTCCATGTGCGATAGATCAATATATTGATTATAGTGACAGGCCTAGTTGTCAGTGCTATTGAATGGATTCAAAACTAACCATAATGTCACAACATTGCCGCACAGATCTAGATATAATGAACTGACGTTACCCAGTTAGAAACTTTGATTAAAGCTTTTTTCACACCAAGACAAATAATAAAATATTTGCTAATAGAAATACTTGCTAGTACAAAAAATGTTGCAAAAAATTATTGCAATAAGCATTTACAATGATTTATGCATCAGTTTAGACTTCATCCCAATTACGTTTGTTTACATTGGTTGTTGTTTGATTAAACACCACAGAGAATACGGTTTGACTTCCTTTGTTCAACATAACAAGTACGTGTCAGTAATGGAAAGTTGTATATTGCTTTGTGTACCAGAGTAACCAGGAAAACTGGGAAATGTCTGCTTTTCTAGAAGAGCTAACTGCTTTTAGAACACAATACTTAAGCAAAATTGATGAACGAATTGGTGTGAGCTCATTTCTAATATTATCAAGTTTGTCAACACCATTTGTACTACCATTGATCCTCAGTGGGACTGTTTTTTAGGGATACGTTTTTTGTAGTTCTTTTTTTTTTTTTTTTTTTTTTTTTTTTTTTCCTTAATGACCAAAATAAACTTAATCCATTGTCATTCAGACCGACTACCGCCTTTTTAATGCGTTAGTGTTGATGTGAACAGGCTGTAACTGGTTAATATTACAAAAATATAGACTGGCCCTTCAGGTTTTCACTTGTAATTAGCTCTCATTACATTGTTAACATTAAGCGTATCAAAAAGTAAACACACTTGACCGCTAATAGATGGACTGCAGCCTTTAACTGTCACATGAGAGCCGAAGTTGGCTCAGGAGGCAACTTAAGCTGTCATCTCTCTTACTCAGTCTCTCATATATACAGTATGAATACACAAAACATATGACAGCTTAAAGAAACCATCTTACATGTGTTTTGTGTGCATTTGTGATGCATCACTGGCAGTGCCCCCCATGAGAACAAACAAGGGAAATGAATCTGAACACTTTGTTTTTTGTTTAGTTTGTCTTTTTGTGTGCTTAGGGGGGGGAAAGGGGATTGGCTGTTTGGAAATCCTTCTTAAATCCCTTCATCTGTAGTGGTTGGACAGAGCACATTCCTCATACCTTTCCTGGCTCTTTCATTGCAGTCTATTGTTTAAGCCGTCCCGCAAGATGTAATTCCGAAATCATACTGGCCTTATTAGCGGTTTGCTGTTGGATTCCTGTAAGCCAAATTGGCTTAAGCTAAAAAGAGGGGTGCGGGGGTGGACGCATTGCAGACGTTCATTTAAAGAAACAATTAGACTCTGTGAATGGCGGGACACCAATGGGAGCCACGTATATAGGTCAGAGACCTTTTAAAACAATAAGCTCCCCCACACTGTGAGGGCACCTGACAAATAATGGCCCTACAGCGAGGCCTTATCTCATTGGTTGCTGGGAGACTGGTGAGCTGTCATTCATGTTGATCTGATTGGCGCACACAAGCCCAGTTCTACTCTCAATTGTTGAAAGCCAAAAGTGACAAGGGAGGAAAATATACTGGCCTATACTGTTGCTAAAATGTATGAGCACTACTGTTTCAAAAAAATTATAAAATAAAATTAAGCTCACTAGGACTGCACAATATATCGTTTCAGCATCAACATCGCACTGTGCGAATCTGCAGTCACATCACAGAATCGATGTTGAGTTGTGATTGTAATTAACCAGAAAACCTAGATGCCTGCATGTGACCATGTAAGATTTCAAGCAAATATATAGCAGTTGGGTGCTAGAAATGATTAAATATGCAGCTTTAACAATAGATAATTGCATTTAATTATTTATGCAATAAAGGCTATAGTAGAAAGAGTCAAGAATGAATGTAAGTGAATAGGTTTAGGACAACTTTGATCAGTTAAATGTTGACTGCTTTATACAGTGTTTTTTTTTTTACATTTATTCTTTTAATATCGGTACCTCAATACTGTTAAGATTCTCCAAAAACTGTTTATTTAACTTGTGTCTTTATTCTATTTTGTTTATTTATGCTTGTAATATGTTATGTTATATTTTTGCAGATTCACTCCCCAAGACCATCAATTTTAATTAATTTAAATGGAATTATTAGTCATATTGTAAAATTATATTCATCTCATAGTATATTCATTCTTTTTTTTTTAATCAGCCACAGCGGAATGAACCGCCAACTAATCCAGCATACATTTTATGCAGCGGATGCCCTTTCAGCTGCAACCCATCACTGGGAAACATCCATACACACTTATTCACACACACACATACACTACAGACAATTTTTAGCTTACCCAATTCACCTATAGTGCTTGTCTTTGCACTTGTGGGGGAAACCGGAACACCCGGAGGAAACCCACGCAGGGAGAATATGCAAACTCCACACAGAAATGCCTACAAGAATGACTCAAACAGCATGTATGATGTTTTCATTATCTGAGAATCAGTACTGCATCAGTGCACATATACTGCAGCATCTTCATTTCATTCTTGTTGGACATAATTATTCTCACTTTTTTTGAAGAAATAATATGCAAATTACACAATGGTGGTCTCAAAATGTTTTAATGAAAGTTCGAACGGTCTTTGCCTGGACAAACAGTATGCAAGACTGTCTTTTCTTTTTGGCCACTGAAAACTGAACAGAATGTGTTGTCACTTGCCAATTAGCAGAGTTTTTTTTTTTTTTTCATCTGTAGCTTTATGGTCCACTGATTAGAGGGGCAGTCTCAACTAAGTCAACCAAGGTTAATTGGTTTATGGAAGGGCACAATAATGGCCAAACACAATTGTGATGGTAGTAATTATCCAGTTCTTTGCAACATCTTTAACTGTTAGGCTTCAGAAGTTTGCCTTGGATTCTTTCGTCCATCTAATGATTTTGATTCGGTGTGTAACTTACTTTGTTGCCCAGCTTTGAGGTCAAAAAAGATTCATGTCTCTGTAGAAATCTGCAGACCACCTGCAAATCTGTGCTGCCTTGAAGTTCACGAGTTCAGCTGTGAATGTTGGAGAAGCCAGTTAAACCAGATGCAGTTCCTGCGGAGGAATTGACAGCTTGAAGCATTTGATAGGACCTTTGGCTGAACCTGCTTTAGCAAAACTGCAACCATGGTATTATGTAAATGTGTTTTTCTAGAATGTTAAATGCACCTTGATTTCCATATTTATTGGTTCATCTTTTTTTTTTCCCAAAAGAACTCAGAAAAAAGACCTTAAGATTTGCATTTAGGCCTCATGAGTGATTGAGTGTGTGTTACGTGCTAGACGTGTCTGCACGTGAGGGTCATCACGGCAAACAGAGGCAGCCAAGCGAAGGAGAATCTGAGATCTTGCCACACATTTCAGCAGGTCTCATTCAGGAAGTGGGTTGTGAAAGGGTGTGTGTTTGAGTACAGGTGTGGAAGACCAGCCTGAACCTGCCCAGACCTTCAGAGCTCTTTCTCAATAACAACAGGAAAAAAGATGCTCATATTGACAAGGCACGGCTGCCTCGTGTGGCCAACCCTCCTGGCATCAGCCATAAATCTGTTTTATGTAGTTCTGTACTTAAAAAGGAAAAAAATGAATACTTTACCAGCAAGTCTGCAGTGTTGTGTGGGAATGTGACTCCAGACCCTCACCAAATGTAAACACGAAGAATCGGATTCTTCCAGGAGCTTTAACTTGCCATGGTTGCAGTATTTTCTCATTATTTATGTAAAGACTGCAGCATCATTTTCTCTTATAAACCGCAGTATAATTCAAAGCTTAGACTCCGCAGAAGAGCAAATTGCAGTGAAAGCATTTTCTGCTGTGGTTTGGAATCGTTTTCACCATTGGTTTCTCAACACTGTTTTTGCCTTGCAATGTGAATAGTTTGTCCTTAATGGGAGATGATGCAGTGTAGCTATGCCATTAATATTTCCAAAACAGCATATCCTTTTTCCTTCTGCATTTACCATTGTTTCAACTTTTTTTTTTAAATTTGGGTTATTGCAAATGGATACGAGTACTTGAGATGCATATCAGATCTTTACAAAATCTCCAATATAGATGCAAAATTGAAGTCCAGTTAAATGTTCTAATAATTGTAATGTTATGAGTATAGCATAGCTACACTGTAAAAAAATTGACCTGAAATTCACAGTAAATTACTGGCTAAGAATTGCATTACTTTCACAGTAAATTACAAGATGTAAATTCACAATAAATTACTGTGAGATTACAGTTATATAATGTGATTTCACAGTAGAAAGTAAATTCAATAACTGTGATCTCACAGTATTCTCTTGGGGAAATAACTATATTTACTGTAAAGTTATAATTGATGGCAACATAATTACTGTGATATAGCGTTAAGTTGCAGTTTAAATACTTAATTTAACTGTAAAGTTACAATTAATGGCAATAAGATTACTGTGATTTAGCAGTAGGTTGTAGTTAAAATACTTAATTTAAATGTAAAGTTACAATTATATAACAGATTATTGTAGAATTTTAAAGCAAATGTCATCAATATGTCAATTTAACGTTAAATAAATACAAAAACATCTGAATTTTACACATTTATTTTGCAGTCTGAAAACTACAGAAGCCTAAAAACAACCATAAAACAATATCTTGACACAATATTTAACACCTTAGAATTACAGATAATTCTGTATAACATGTATTGTAAATAATTATAGATCTCTTCATAAAACCAAGAAACACAATAAGAACATACCATTGAATGTCCCAAAACATGCATCACACCTACTTTCATGAACACACACACAGACATATTATTATAGTGATTGAAATAGCAAGCCTAAGGTCAACACAGTTAATTGCAATCCATAATGTAACATTTTTGAGTTAAACAGGATCTTCAACAAGGTAAAGGAAGGATTAGACTTTAAACATGTGAATAGTGGTTTTAAAATGGCAAGTGGTTAAAGAGGAGGGGGTTGAAAACCGTAAGGATTGGTGTCTACAACTGAAATGAAAAGTAATTTCAGAGGGAGATTAAGTTTGTACATTTTATGAAAGATTACACAGACAATCACTTTTTTTCCTGTGAGTGTCCTCTGATGACTTGCAATCATTCAAGACAGTAAACAAGGTCAATTGTTTTCGTAATTTTGAATTCAGACAATTTGAATTTGGTCATTTTGGAGTCACAGAGGTTTGTTATGTATTCAAAATATTTGAAATGAACAGAATGGCTGGTGGATTTGTGCCATTGGTGTGCCTCTCATATAATCTTAATGCATTTCCCTAGTTAGTTACTTTGCAAGTCTTGGGTGTGAGGAATCTATTCAACCCTTTTATCTGATTAGCCTGTTTTCCTTTCCTCCACAAACCGTTTTAAAGGGACAGATTGCAGGTGTCATTAACACCCTAATCCTCCCTCATTCCTGCAGCCCCTCTAAACCCGGTGCTGTTTGGTGTCACTCGTGACAGTGGGAGATTAGAGACCAAATCTGGAACGTCTCACTTAGCAGCTTGTTTAGGGGGTTGGGATCATCTCAAATGTAGGATGAGGTCAGAGCCAGATTCACCCCCTCATCGCTGATGACTCAAACACACACTGCATGACCTCCAGTGAGGACAGTGGGAGTACAGTGTAGCAGACAGCAAATCTGTGGATTAAAGAGAATTGTTGGATTTTCGTGCCACATCCACTTGATCCGTCATTGTATGATTAGCAAAATAATGTTTTAAATTGTCACATTACATAGTGAAGCTGTTAAAATGGAATACTGTTATGTCTATGTGCTTTATGAGAATAAGTTACCATGATAATAGGAAGTAGGCATGGGCCCAGTATAAGATTCTGATGGTATGATAACCTTGGATAAAAATATCACGGTTTCACAGTATGACGGTATTGTGTTTACTGCTCTAAAATATATTCTTTTTAAATGTCTGGCTACAAAACAAAACCATTTTCCTGTTTGAACACAATATATATTTTATTTTGAGAAACATTTTAAATATTTTGGGGCAGTAAACATGCCAGGCTAAATAATTCAAGTGAATCATTGACTTCTGCGGTCTTCATTTGTTTCTAAAACACAGATGTCTTCACAACTTCAACCTAAAAAACGAAACAAAATGTAAATAAAAAATCTTACTCGTACCTTAGGAACGGTATAGGAGAAAAATATTTTGGCGGTATGAAAACCTTGACTGTTCCAAACCACGGTATACCTTGAAAATGGTTATCATTCCATGCCTAATAGGAAGTTGTGGGTCATACATAGGCAGGGTGTTGCTATCCAGTTTCTGTGTTGTGGTTTATTGTTTAGCTATTTACTGTACCTGAAAATGTTTGGGCTCTCTCTTTCCTCTGTGGGCTCTATGGGTAATATACTTAGCAGAAACTGTATACTATGCCAAAATCGGCATTGGTTATCAGTAGATACTGTACATGTAGAAAAATACTGGATATGAGCAACAATGCAATATTGTGCATCCTCACATAAGTGATCCTTATAATGTCATTATCTAATCAATATCTTAAAGTGCAAATTTGCAACATTTATTCGTCAATGACGCATCAAAATGTGAAGTCATAAGAGAGTTGTCAATGTAAATGTTGCTGAATGATTTCATAATCACATTACATTGTTTGATACTTACAGGGTTGTCAAAAGTATCGACTTCTGTACCAATCGTTTTAAAAATATCAATTTCCTCTTAACATTTGAGCACTGTTGTGCACATTCTTAAACACAGCTGATTGGACATTGTGTTGATTGGCTCTGAAGGTCATTGCTTCACCCAGCTTCACTGTTGTTCAGTAAGCATGAACACAGGCATGGACGATGTATGGTTTGAAAGCTGCTTATTTCTGTTGATCCATTTATGGCTTTCAAAGGTTTCAGTGTTTTCTATTTGCACTTGCTGAATATTTGACATCTGACTTAAAAAGAAAATGGACAAGTTCGTGATGCCATAACTATTCCCTCGCTTGGGTTGGAGAGAGCATTTACACTGTACAGATATTGACGGGTGTCAAGAAATTAAACAGTTCATCATTTTGAATTCTTTGAAATCTAAAATCTTTTTCATTCATTCATTTTCTTTTCGGTTTAGTCCCTTTGTTAATCCGGGGTCGCCACAGCGGAATGAACCGCCAACTTATCCAGCATGTTTTTTACGCAGCGGATGCCCTTCCAGCTGCAACCCATCTCTGGGAAATCTTTGAAAGCTAATTCTTACCTTTTAGATTCATAACTAGTGGTTGATCAGGCTTCTCAAGGCAGTATCAGTTCCAGAAATTGCAGGAAAAAATTTATAAATAAAAAGATAGTTTTGATATGTTCTTTATGGGTGTTTCAATATGGGTCATCTCTTGTGTCTGTTAGGTCTGAAACTGATCAGTTTCCTCTTACTCTTGTGAATGAGATCATAATAGCACCGCCATCTTGCGCCACAGTATGAAGAGGGCATCCAGTGCATCCTGAGGCACGTTTTGCTTCCTGACAGTCATCCTCAGTTCCTCTCACTTTGCCAAATCCACACAAACATACGGTCTCAGATCTTTACAAAAATCACTTTTAATAGCCTTTATTTAAATTTCTGTGGACGTTACACACTGGCAGCCACGGTGATTGTGTCATGTAATGATAGGACATGCTTGGTTATGTTGGACGTTTGGCAGTCAAGTCTCAAACTTGGCCACAATTGCAGAACATATGGGGGGTGGAGAACAAGGTTAAACACTAAGCATATGTTTTTGTGTAGTGACGGTTTATGTGTGGAGCTGCAATGTGAAGAGTATGAAAGCCACATTGGATGTACCAGCTGAACGTTTGAGCTGAAATCCTTTCCAGGCCAGGGTGGACTTGATGGAATGTCTAAAATAACTTCTGTAGTTTGTCTACCTGTAAAAGCTGTCCTTATGCAACTTTGCAGAAAGATGGCAAGGGAGCTTAATCTTCCGACACAGTCTCCACCCTTCACTGCTGCCTGCTAACTTCTCCCAGATGTGTACGTTGATGCACTGTGGGTAACAGGAGTGAAAACCTGAAGGGGTATGTGGGAGCCTGCATAGAGCTCTGCTGAGTGTGCACTGGTGCAGGAGGGGCTTCCTTCTTTAATCTCTCTCAGGGCTACATAGAGAAGCCAAATGCCATTGCTTTATTCATCCAGGGAAATTTTGCGACGGTTTAAAGCAAACACAGACGTATTCACCCAGGGGGCTTTGTCTGAAAGGACTTTACCACGATCCTGGACTGCAGTGAACCCTTGAGTATCTCTGTCTACTTTATATGTATATAATCGCATAAGATATGCAGTTCACAAGTTTGTGCTAGAGTTCTCTTTGTCTCTCCTGGTTCCCAGAGCATGTAGTTTGAGGACATTTTAGAAATAGACATTTTGTTTGTCTGGGTGTCTCAGTGCAAACTAGTTGGCCTTTTGTGCAGGTTATTGTGATGCAGAATTGTGTTAGCACTACATGTCACTCAATGCTAATGCACATCACTTTGTTTACTCCAAGCGTTGGCAGATGACTTTCACCAAGAGCACTCTCCACCAGCACACTAGTGACAGTGAGCACGAATTATACACCCCAAGCAGGAATTTGGGCAGAGTATTGTGGAAATAAGAATGTGAATCGAATTGGCATTTTCTGCAGAACACACAGTAGGAGAAAATAAGAAAGTAAACGGTGTTGGGAGGCATAATGATTGGCCATAAAACTCTTTTGAGTCCTGCTTTTTATGAGCCTTTGTAAAAATCCAACAAAACTTGAAAAGGGACCCATTCAGTGTGAAAGTTAACGAGAGGTGGGACGAGATGAACAAAGGCCCGAGACCTCGCCCACTCCTCTTTCTCACACCCACCCGTGGGTGACTGAGTGAGACCGTATCGCTACGGTCAAGTGATGAATTATGCTTCAGACATGTTGTGGGTCATATCGGTTAAGTTGTGAAGCAACTTCTGCATTCCTGGTTGAGGCACTGTGCAGTGGAATGTAGTTTTTATTCCTACCAAGCTCACCCAACACATCTCCTGTGACCCCGACCTTGGGGCTGGGCCCCTACCCATGAAGTTCAGTCAGGTGACTGGAGATCCAGGCACAGCATTAAAGGATTAGTTTACTCTCTTGAACTGTCTATTCTGATTGACAACATATGAGAAGTTATTTTTTTTCAAGGCAGAGTTAACCATTTGCAGGCTTTTTTACTCAATATTTGCCTTGATCTCTGCTGTTATTTTAGTGCATGTTTTATGTTGTTTGGCTATGTGGCTATTATGTCATACTGTCTCTGGGGTTATAGTAATACATGTTACTTGCACAAATATGTTATATTATTATACTAGTTATAATAACTGTGGTCATTATTTAGGCTTAATATGTTTAAAAACTTGAATATTATACAGAATCATTATACAAATATTATGAAAGTTATGAATTGACTGTTTAAAGGCTATCAAGATCTTTTCCATCCGACATTTGTTTTGTTGCTTTAGTGGCTCGAATGTCAAGTGTGCACGTTTGTAGGGATTTTGCAACCACAAGACAGATAACGTTTTACAAAAAGACAAGGTAAAACACAGTTTTTCTCTCAAGTTAGACTGTGGACATACCTAAATTATTGCATCCTTGCAATTGGGGATTATGGGCGTGTTGTTCCTCACCATTGACTTGCTTGCTCTTTTATCAACCTTGGCCTTTAATGAAAACTTGTTTGTCAATAATAATGTCTTTCTTAATTTTATTTACTTTGCTTTCTGTCTGGTAGGCACTGGGCCATTCACTTTCTCCTGGAAATGTATGAAAACAGCCAGCTGTCCTATGCTCACTGAACTTGTTTTCCCATTATGCATCAATGCAGAGAGGATTATTCTGTCAGAAGTAGTTTAGGCTTGGTGACTTAGTAGCGTGCCCTGACTCTCAGTCCCATTGGAGGTTAAAGAATCTGTGTTGGGTCTATGCCGAAACCAGCTCAAATGGTCACCCGGAGCCAGAATGGAAAATTCAGTGGAGTCTAGTTGCTGCCTGGCAAACTAAAACATATCTATTGCTCTAGCTTCAAGTCTCAAGCTCTAGACTAAAGAGTCATTCTTGCTTTTGGTCTTTGTTTACTCGCTCACAAATTAAGTCCTTCACTTGTCCCCCCAAGTTCTCAAATGTCAGATGAGTTAAATGTTAATAGTTCTTTTCAGAAGAAGACAGTTGAGGGTGGACGTTTGGAGAGAAAGGTACCCTTCCTAATGAAGGCCAGAAGCTGCAACACTTCAATGTGTTTCCTATCAAGAGACTTGCAGTTGTGGCTGAAATTCCAGGACATAATAAAAGTATGTCTGGACTCAATCAAAGTAACCATGCCGCCAAAGAGCTAAACTACGAACAACTGTGGCTGGGTGCTTTGATGAAAATTCAGAAGCTTTGTAAAAGCATTTTTAAAAATTGATTAGAGAGTAATTGAGGAGAAGGTGGGCATTTTCTTGCCTGTCATTGCTTGTGAATTCATGCTGGGAAGTCTGTTAAATTTGCCCTGGAAACTATACCTTTTATTCACAGTGCACAGTCCCAATGTGGTTGGTAGCTGTATGATTCAATGAGGCAAGAAGGTGTATGTGTAGTGTGCTTCAGTAGGATTTTGTAGGCTTTGTGCTCTCACTTGATCCCATAATCTATGCATTTCAGAAACATGGAGTTCTTACGACTCTTATCGCATGTCTATCAGAACACAGTTACATTAATCTCTGCAGATTAACCTGCTGCAGATACCTTTTTCTCAGCAGTTGAAGTTGTGTTTTGGAAAGATATGATATGGTGGCCTCATGTTTTGTTAGCATGGCAGAAAAGAGTGTTGCATCATAATCCTTGGAGAATCTGAGGGGTATAAACCATACAGCAGGTCTGATTAGATTTCCAGAACTTAAAGTTGAAGCTTTACAGTTTAACTGACTAAACTAATCTCTCTTCATAATGTTTTATATTTTCCATACTCTCTGGCTTAATGTCTGCATCTGCCCATTTGAGTCATGTTACCATCACGATATCACTATATCCAGGGGTTCACATAACATTTTTGGTCTGGTTCTCAAAAGAGTACCTGGAGATGTTCCTCAAAATTATGCATCTCAAATTTCATTATGCAGGTCACAAAATCAGCTGGAGCTTTCACATTTGTTCAAATGACCATTCTGTCAGTTATGAGTGTCAGTTATGACTAATTAAACACTTAATCACTTTTTCACATAATCAAAACTTGTGTGTGATTAATAGTTGCTTACTAATTTGGTGCAAATATGAAAAAAACTGTACACCAGACCACCCCCTTTCAGTTGGACTGGATGTAGTTTGTGAAATGCAGGAGTGACAACATCACTGTCTGTGCACAGAGACCCAACTTTATTCGAAACCAGAAGCATGTCAAAGTTGCTCAAGCCTATGTACAATGTTCATTGCTATTTGAGTCATATCCAAATTAATTTCATCTGAGGTAATTGTGTTCCAAAATGCCAACAGCACTGGTACACAAAAGCGCTTCTTTAGTGCTGTATTCCCTTCATAGTTAGTTATGTCCACCCCTGACTATATCAATAATTTGTACACTCAATCCACTCAAGTATTAATCATTGTCATTTTTTTTTTCTTATTTTTGCAGAAGAGGTTGACTACAGCAGCTTTGGCACCAGCACTCTGACTCGTAAAAAAAAGGCAGTGGTCACTCTTCGCAATGACCTGAACCGAAAACGGCCCCACATCCGCATTGGCATGCCTCAGGACTTCCGTCCCGTGTCGTCCATTATTGATGTGGACATCCTTCCTGAATCTCATCGAAGAGTTCGACTCTACCGGCACGGCTCGGACAAGCCCCTGGGATTCTATATCCGTGATGGCACCAGTGTCCGTGTTACACCCCATGGCTTGGAAAAAGTCCCAGGTATCTTCATTTCCCGTATGGTACCTGGAGGCCTGGCTGAAAGCACAGGCTTGCTGGCAGTCAATGATGAGGTCCTGGAGGTCAATGGCATCGAGGTGACAGGAAAGACCTTGGACCAGGTGACTGACATGATGATCGCAAACAGCCACAACCTTATTGTGACCGTGAAGCCAGTGAACCAGCGCAACAATGTGGTTCGCAGCAGTCGTATCTCAGGCAGCTCGGGTCAGTCATCGGATAGCAGCGGTTCAGTAGGGTACCCCGCCATCACCGTTCCCACAGGTGCCACTGCCATCTCTCATGGCTATAGTCCTGAAGATTTGGAAAGTGATGAGGAGTCGGACATCGTAATCGAGAGCAACATCAAACGACCATCACGGCGCTCCAATGCCTCAGTGGCTTCAAATGCATCCCGGTCCCAGACCCAAACGACCACTGTGACCCCACCCAGCCCTCCTACTCGACCCCAAACAAGACCACCATCCACGGTGTCTACGGCCTCTTTCCACTCCCAACCAAGCTTTAATGGCACCGTACACAATAGTTTGAGTTACAAGTTGCATAAGGACCTAACCCTCCAACACCACCCCTACCACAGCAGCAATCCTGCTATGAGGGAAAGCAATGGCAGCCTACACAAAATCCTCAGCAGCCTGAGGACTGACCCCCGTCACAGCCTGGCTTTACCCAGAGGAGGGGTAGAGGAGGATGGCACAGTCATCACGCTATAATACATGCAGACAACATCCAGCCCTCCCAGAGACTCAAACTTTCAGCCTGGGACATCAGACTCGACTTTAAACCTCACCAAACTTAAAGGGTTTTGTAAAATGAATAATTTAACGGAACATTATCTGGATTTTTACCCTTTTTGTTTTTTTTTTATATTTGATTTCCATGTTTTTCCATGTAATGTCTTATCTGTCAAAAATGCCTTTTTGTCTAAGCAAAACCACTTTTTTTATCTGGTCTATCAGTGTTCATGTTTTGAGTTTAATTTGAATCATGTTATCTAAATATCTCTTGGGACCATAAATTAGGTTTAGACCTGTGTTTGTACACGTCTTCTGTTTTTGGTTTGGACGCCAATATGCAAATGCCAAAATGAATTTACACTTAATGAGGAACACAAATGTTTTGTTTGCTCTCTCTGATTTGTATAATTATTCATTATTCTTAATTTTCAGTAAAGAATGTCTACTGTATGTGTTCAGTACCTTTATTTGTAGTAAAGTACCATTTGGCAGATTCCCTCTCACTTTTTAAAAGTCAAAAAAACTACTTGTTCACGCATCACGAAACTGCTTTTATAGGAATTATGGAATCTTTTAGACAAGACCTTCTCAGTTAATACATTTAAGTCAAGTCATTTACATACTTTGGTCCACATTGACATTGATGATGTAGGATTTACAAGGTTTCTTGTTTATTTGACTGCAGTTGAATGATATGGCTCGTCACATATAGGTATTTCACACTTGTATGTCTTTTTGAAGACCTTCTGACTTCAGGAGTCCAATGGAATGTGAGTCCATTGGTTCTCTTTGTTATTTAGTCCGTACACACATTTTATGTCACCTCACTGTTAATGAATCATCCCCTCTGTTCCTGCGTCGGCAGTCTCAGAAATCTATTTCTGAAGCTGAGAATACTTTATCCAGGTATTAAATTAGCAGTCTTATGTGATCCTCTTTTACATTGGGAACAATATGTTTTAAAACGCACCAGTTTATACCCATTAATTTGTACATTGGTGGAATACTTTTTTTGTATATAATTTAAAACCCACTGTGGATGTTCTTTCTTTTTGGCTTTTAGGTCGACTGTAATGTTGTTTTTCTGGAACAAGGACTTACCTTCATTTCCACCATTTTTGTGCCTTACTGCCCCTCCTTCAGACATGGTTCACTCACACGGATGAAGTATTTGGATCTGACCACTGGAAATATTTTGGGAAAAGCTAGCCATGGTGTACCTCGTGCGTTTGGTGTGTTGAAATACGTTTGTTGCGAGTCGCCATCTGCTGGTCACTGCCAGAACTGCGTCTCTTTTGACAAGAATTATGTTCTTCGCTTTGCATTTCGCAGTGGTCTATCAGTGTTGATGCCTTGGTTCGTCTGTATGTGTATCTGTTAACATTGAATGAACTTCTTACATTCAAAGCTGATTGCTTAAGAAATAGGTACGACAGATTATGTCTTCAGTCAGTCCTGTTTGGACAGTTTTTAGTGTCGTATTTATGGTTTGACGCTACAAAGTTTAGTGTCTAAATGATCCTGAGAGTTGATAGCACAGTATATATGTCAGGCAGTCCAACCACACTTAAAATGGTAGTTTAAAGCATTTTTGATACAAACATACATGTGAATATTGTTTATATGGTTTTTACAGATGTCAGTTTTTTAAAAAGTATAATAAAATTCTGAGATGGACCAAATGTATTATTGTGTGTTTTTTGCATTCTTACTTTGGCTAGTTAGGTTTGCTTATTGCAACATTCAAGTGTAATGTTATGTTGAACTCTGATTTAATGTGAATAAAATACTGACTCTAATATTGATATCTATCTATCTATCTATCTATCTATCAATCAATCAAAGTAGTACTTTTTATTACTGTTGTTTCTTTAAGGATTAGTAGCCTACACATTTTAAATGAACGAGTATTCATTATTTATGAGTGGCCTAATTTAAATTCTGTTAACTTATTAGGTTTACTATGCAGTGTTTTTATGTTAACTTTTTTGTAATGTCATGTTTAGTTGTTGTAAATGCTTTTAAAAATGTTAATGTTTGAGTAACGAAGTGTTTAGCAGGAATACAAAATAGAGTCTATGTAGAATTTAGACATAAAAAAAACAAGAGAGACACAAATGATTGAGGATCATAAACTTTAATTCATTGACCCTCACTAGTACCATTGTCTTCAGGTAATCCTCACCATCTTTCTGTATCTTCAGGTGACCCTCACAATCTCTGTGTTTTCAGGTGACCCTCACCATCCCTCTGTATCTTCAGGTGACCCTCACCATCCCTCAGTGTTTTCAGGTGACC
>CAIGQQ010000001.1:18454687-18466764 GCA_903798035.1 Danio albolineatus
CACCATCCCTCAGTGTTTTCAGGTGACCCTCACCAACCCTCAGTGTTCTTAGGTGACCATCATTGGCTGTGGTTGTACATCACCGGCTCCAGAGGGCTCTCCACTCTCAATAGATGCTTTATGGAAAAGGAATAAATAAGACAAAGAAAACAGAGAACACCTGTTTAGACAGTAGATTCGAAACCTGTTTATCTTTAATAATAACTTCTTAACTCAAAATTGACCTTAGATTTATAAACTCCATAATCAACAACAAATCCGTCTTTATAACTTTTTTCACTAGAAGACATAAAAATACTTTTTTTAAAAAATGTTTTATTACTTTGTACCTGCCAGTGCATGAGCTTAACTTTCTCCAAAAGTGAGTTAATCTGTTTTTCAGACGCCCAAGTCGTCCAGCCTTTGGTGGCTTTGACCTTTAATAAACAGACACGCACATCACAAGCATAAGCATAATATATTGCACTCCACAAATCATCATTTATTATAACCCTGTGTGTGTGTGTGTGTGTGTGTGAACATTTGTGGATGTGTGTGATCTGAACAGCATCGGTCTGCTGTATTTGTGTTCAGCATCTGTACCTGGTCTCGGTGAGAGGCAGCAGCTGGACACACTTTTCAATGCTAAAGTCTTCTCTGTCCTCAAACACACTGTCTGCCTTCTCACAGACACAAACATATTTCTTAATCTCTCAATCATGAACCAGACAAAAAAAAAATAATGATCTATCATCATTTCATCAGATTAACGACATCATAAACACATACAGTAAGTGTAAACTCACTGTTGTGTTGCTGACAGATGCGTGAGGGTACATGTTTGGAAGTAGATGTTTGAGGTTGTCCAGAAGATACTCTGTGAAACTGATGCACATCTCCTGTTCCTCAAGCTTTGTTGGGCCTTGAGGAACGCTACACACACAGACAACAAAAACATGTCACATTAATAAATGCACCAGACATCCTTCTTTATTTCATGCTCCATCAGACTGATCTCTGACTCTTCTCAGTTCATACAAATGGTCAGTCCTTCAGTCCTGAAGTTACATCTACACACAACATCAGTTGAATACAGATGAACACTTACTGAAAGATGATTGGTCCAAACACTATGGACAGGTTGGTGGTAGTCATGTGGTTGACATGACTCTCTGCAGCCACTCGGGACAGGAAGTAAGCTAAATAGGACAGGATGTTAAAATGTTCCTCTGGAAGGGTGTCCAGGATTTTTCTCACTGCCTGGTCACGTTTTCTCAGTTTGAAAACTAGAAGATAAAGATCTCAGGATTTTGATAGATCTATTTGGATGTGGAGCAAGTAAATGCTCACTCATCAGCATCTCAACTTGACTTACTCATGAACACCTCCAGCAGCTCAATCACGAGTGGCTCAGGAATGAGGCCACCGGGAAGTGCGCTGAGGAAAAGTTTCAGTGCGGAGGCGGAGGAATGAACATCTTTAATGTTCAACTTTGGAAATCCTCCTTTATCAAAAGATTTCCTCAGTTCATGGCAGCACTGTTGTGTCCCACCAACCCTGAACAGGCCGCTTGTACTGAGGCCTAATCACAAACATGTATTTTACAAATATAATCTCAGCATAAGTGACAAACACAAACACTTTCAAACCCCCAGCATTCACCATGCTTCTCCAGGAAGCCCACTAAGTGTGTGAGTGCAAGAGGAAGCCCCTGCCTCATCTGACCGTTCTTCCTCAGATGGGACAAGGGCACACCAAACACCTTACTTTGTGTTTCCTCCTGGACAAGAAAGAGGTTTAGGGTGGGAATAAAATTTGGACAATTGTGTACAGAGCAGTGCATGAGAAAGTAGGTGTACATACAGTTCTTTAGTATACTTAGTAGTCTAACTGAAAGTGAATAAGGAACCATAACATTTATTATATTTCTCCAACACCAGTGAATAATGAAACAACACTTACAACAAGTATGAGTTTATCAAGTCTTAAGTCATTTTTTATTAACAGTAAGCATTTGTGAATTATTATCACTCTTTAAAGTGTGAATAACGCATAGGCCTACTCACACACACTGATAAAACTCCCATTTTAAAATGGGTTTTTAAATCCGAGATCTGAGGGGTGTCCAAAGCCGTGAGTCAAGTCCAGAAAAGGGTCGTTAACGGGAATCCAAAACCGAGTCAGAGCCAATCGTCAAAACCAGATAAAACGCAAATCCAAAGCCGTAGTCCAAGTCCGAAAAAGTGTCAAAAACCGAGAAGCAATAACCGTAATCAATCGAAAAATCGCCAACCGCACAAAACCACTCACCACTACAAACGCCTGAACACCCAACAAAGAATTCTAATAAAGAACGTGCATATAAACCTGCCGCAACCCTCACGTCAGCGTTCTATAGAACAGATTCTAATTCTTAGATTTACATCATTAAAATGATGCAAATACAGGTATCTTGCTCTCTTGATTAGAAGTACATTTTACAATGAGGAAAGGCTGACAAAGATTTAATAAAAGAAATAAATAAGAATCAATGCGCTTATTTCATGCAAAATGGCCAAAATTCTAAACAACAAGAAGAGATTCTATATAGGACAAATTTATTCACAAACAAAAACAACATTACATACATTAATTTAAACAGGAAAATGAACAAAAAAAGAAAAGAAACTAAACAGTAATAATATAAACTAAATATATTACAATTTCGCTTTTTCCAATTGTACTATATTGCAATTATCCAATTGTGTGTGTGTGTGTGTGTGTGTGTATATATATATAATTGTAATGAAAGCATTAATACCGTGATTTTACCCGTTAATACTCAATTATGCTTCTAGCATACTTTAATAGTTTAATATAATTGTTATTTTGCATGTTACTGTACACATACGAATCCATTAAAGAATCATATAAGCTATTTTAAAATATATATTTTCAAGTATGCTTCAACTTTATTTTAAAATATATTTCAGACATAGTTTAAACAGCACTTAAAATATACATCCTTAAATATTTTAAAGCTAGGCCAATATATTCGTTACATTTTCAATATTAGCTAACTTCATTATTTTCAGAAAGTGTAAAAACGTTTATATTTTTGTGGGCGGTTCATTCCGCTGTGGTACTTGATATCTCAATGACAGAATAATCATACATATTGAATACCACAGACAACAGGACTTTGGTACTGGGCGTTCGTTTTAAAAGGTATTAATACCCAAATTACATCCATCTGATTCCGTGTGTTTGTTTGTTTGTTGTCTTGACATTAAATCGTTTACGTTAAAAGAAAAATCAGAAGTGTTTAAGTTTGTTAAGTTATTTGACCCTTACTATCACATGACCAACATGTGGCCGACCCGTTCTCTGATTGGTTGTTAAACTCACGCGTGCGCACAAACAGCACATCATTCACTTCCACATAAACAAGAGCAGTGTTGTGGGAATTGAAACATGGAGCATCGCTTTGACAGGGCGGCGGCGGTGCTTTCACCGCTCGAAGAGTCCAGCGCAGAGGTCAGCAGAGACAGCGGCATCGTCTCCCAGAGCGCCAGCAGCCTGTCTATGGTGAGCGAGGCCCTGAGTAGCGGCACCGTGTCCCAGAGCCCGAGCTTTGGCGCTGCGGTGGCCCAGAGTCCGAGCTCCGCAGCCGGAGAGAGCCAGGAGCAGAGCGAGCCCGAGCAGACACAAGACGACGAGCTGCTTAGACATACGGCACTTACATACTCCTCTTATATCAGAGCCAATGCTGAAGAAGAGGTAAGAGGCCAGACATATCATTTCCAAGTTACGTTAGCGTCAGTTGGGATGTCAGATTATCATGTAACAATCCCCAAACACCAATACATAGATAAAAGCAGGACAGGAAATGTCCTTAAAATTATAAATACATCTCTAAATATTAAGTAAATGTTGAGTGCAAGAATAATGCCTCACAATAATAAAGAATAAACAAACGTGTTGTTCTTTAGATTGTTAAATAAATGAAGCTTATAATAGTAATAATGAATCAGCAAATCGTCTTCTTAATCTAAATATACACAATAGTGAATGTAATTTCGTTATACAATAGGTAGTGCACCCAAAAAATGAAAAATCTGCCATCTTTCACTCACCCTTCACTTGTTTGACACTGAGTTTCTTTCTTCTGTTGAACACCAAAGAAGATATTTCGAAAAAATATTGGTAGTTGGACCCCATTGATATATCTATCTATCTATCTATCTATCTATATATATATATATAAACTACCGTGAAAGTCAATGGGTGAAAAGAAACTCACAAAGATTTAAAATCACACAGGAATAGCAAATGATGAGGTAACTTTCATCAACAAACGTTTTAGTAAAGAAAATGTAACATTTGATATTAGACATATTATGATGATATAATATCTTCATATATTTGTTATAAAATTACCCAGATGATTGTCGTCACTCAGTAGAACAGCAGTCAGTAGTGTTAGAACTTAAAGTCATGTTATATAAATCCCAACATGACATTGCAGATCCTGCAATGTGACTATTGCTGATTTGCTCTTTGTGATATATTGTGCAGCCCCAATTCTTAATTATAAGTGCTTCATGGACCAAAGAAATGTAAAGTAACCTACAACAAAAAGTTTTTTCAAAAGATGTGGCCATAAATACCTTTTTTATTGTGAAGAAACAGTTTTGAACATTGCAGTTCAAAATAAGTATCAGAAATATGTCTCCTTACCGCGGGATTTAGTTTGTGTGTGTGATGCTAACATTGCTTGTGCTATTTTAACTCCACAAACTTTTTCACAATTTTTCAATTAATAAAAATACTCTCTTGTGTATGCATATACAACGAGTGTGTTCAGCCCATCACAGAACATCACTTTAAATATTCTGTAAATTCTGACACAAAATATATATCATAAAATCACTTTGTATCTGAACACTATAGGCACACCAAAACTAAATGTATACATTTTCATTTTTGGTCATGACCAAACTATCCAAGAGAACTGACCTATAAAAAATAAAGTAGTACAAAACTGCAACGTGCTTATCATCAACAGAATGTTATACTTCTGACTGTCAAAAGCCATTACCATTCATTCATTTTCTTGTCGGCTTAGTCCCTTTATTAATCTGGGGTTGCCACAGCAGAATGAACCGCCAACTTATCCAGCATATGTTTTACGCAGCAGATGCTCTTTCAGCTGCAACCCATCACTTGGAAAAATTTATACACATTGACATTCACTATGGCCAATTTAGCTCACCCAATTCCCCTATACCACATATCTTTGGACGTGTGGGGGAAACCAGAGCATCCGGAGGAAAGCCCTTACCAACTAATTGTAAAATTGAATTCAAGCAAGTCATGATTAATCAATAACTAAAATTTATTTCTAATTTATGAAAACAAATTTGGTATGCACCAAATTCATTAATGGTCAAGATCTAATTGATTGTGTGTACTGTACAGTGGATCTTTGTATGTTAAAACATATTTAAACCCACTAAAAATTGAACCCATTTTGTCTGAGATTGAGAATGTAAGTACTGAAGTCAGTTGTTTTGATTCACTTCAACTAACATCATGTGATTTTAAGCATCCTCTGCCCTATTGAAGAACATGACACTTGGTCTGGCACAGAAAGTTCACTTTAACTAGGCTAGATAAAATTACAAAACTATTCCTGGATGGAAAAAAAAGTGAAGCAATTCAAAACCACTGTTACTTTGCTTGGCAGTGGTTGCCTTAAACTCATTTCAAAAGCAGGTCATTTCATAAAGGACTTCAGGGGTAAATGAATACTACACACCAGTTTATGAGTCCAACATCATCAAAAGTTAAATTAATATGGATAGATGGTGACAAAATGCTCTTTGCCCACACAAACATTTTAAAACCAATTCCAAAAGTGTCTTATCCATACTGAAATGAAAAAAAAAAGTTTTGTTAAGCTTTTTAAAAATATATATTAAAAAAAATATTGCTCTTGCTGCTCTAATTAATCACGACACAACCCCGTGTGCTGCAGTTGAGTGATTAGAACTGCTGCATTTACAACATAAATTCATCAACTTCTCCCAAAATACATGAAAGTAAGGGTGCTTTCACACTAGCACTTTTGGTCCGCACCCGGGTTCGTTTGACGTCATAGTACGGTACGTTTAGCTAGTGTGAACACCTCTTCTGAACTCGGGTGCGCACCCGCGAACCGTACCCGAGTCCGCCTGAAAGAGGTGGTCTGGGGTACGGTTCATGTGAACTCTGGTACGGTTCACTTGTAGTATGAATGCAATCGTACCAAAAGCCGGAAGTGAACCGTTAACAGTACAGCAAACTATAGGTTTTATAACGTTCATTCGTGTGTGTGTGTGTGTGTGTGTGTGTGTGTGTGTGTGTTTGTGTGTGTGTGTGTGTGTGTAGGTGTGTGTGTGTGTTTGAGTATCACGCGCTGACAAGCGCGACTGAGCCAGAGCAAACACAGTGATAATGCTTGTCTCCTCCACAAACAGCTGGGACATCACGTGATGTTCTGAACGTGTATAATATGTTTGCGGCAGATAGACGCGAGCCGTTTTCTATGGAAGGCCCAATAGTTCAAAAACACATGAATTTAACACGTGAAATACGTGTATTTCACGTGTATTTAACACGTACTTTACGTGTACTTTACGTGTACTTAACGTGTACTTTACACGTAAAGTACGCGCGAAAAATTAACGCGTACTTTACGTGTGAAATACACGTTCTTTGCGTGTGATTTACACGTACTGTACACGTATTTAACGTGTACTTTACACGTAAAGTACGCGTGAAAAGTTAACACGTACTTTACGTGTATTTAACACGTACTTGACGTGTTAAATACACGTTAAATACACGTAAACAACGCGTGATTCAGACCACAGTTTCCGGTTTAAATGGGCCAATCTCATTGGCTGCATAAGAACTGGGTAAAACCATTTCTGTAAACCTGGGGGGTGTGTCACCTTTGCTACCACCATTTAGCATTATGGAACCTACTACCTATTTGTATTTTCGGTTTTGTTATTTTCAAACATTAAGTCTTTATTTTTATATACTTTAATTAACAATTCTACTTATTAAATAATTCTAATTACTCCTTTTATGTCTTTTGGAGTAGTAGAAGACATTATTGTTCACTAAACTTACCATCAACGAATACCATAAAAAGTATCATCAAAGGCCTTTTTAAGGTGGGAAAGTTGCAATTGAAGTTTCTTAATTAAAGGTTTATGATACTGAGCATTGTAATAAATAACTGGAAAACAGTGTGAGGTTTTTGTTCTTAAATTTATGGCCAGCAGGTGGTGCTTGTTATACCATTTTATTCAGATATTACATAATCATAGTTGTCTTACAACACAAACCCCAACTCAAGGTTGTAGCCTGCAGGCAGCTGCAGCAAATAAAGCTTATCCATAATCTATATCCAGTGGGTACAGAGGAATGTGGATACTGTTTTTTTATTAACTATTTTACACAAATAGAGCATTATTCCGGCAACTGTAAAAAAATGCTGATCTCTGTATGCATTGTACATTGTATGCTCTTATTTCCCCCTTTTGAACAAAATATTTGCAATATTTTCTTACCTTCTTACTTTTACTCTATCCAATAAAAAATATCTTGAATTGCACTTGTGTTCGAATACTGTGCATTAATACTATTCCAGTTAAATAAACCACTTATGTATGCTTAGTTTCTTCTTGCATTGATTGCTTCTTTGTAAAGCTCGCTTGCAAGTTGCTTAAATGTAAATGTATTGAAAAAGCCCTTATATTAAGCCACCCATAAACCCTCCACTTAAAAAAATAGTCAGGACAGAAGCGGTCTAAAGTGGACAAAATAGACAGATTAAAACAACAGATGGTATTAAGCCAAAAATATATAATAACAGGAATGACAAAGAGTTACTGTTCCAGAATGGTATTTACAGTTTGTAGGGCATCAATAGCTAGACTACCAATAGGTCCTTCAAGAATGTCTACATCCTGTAGTTGCTGCATCTGTGCAGGGTTTGGCTGAATTAATTATCAGGAACCGTTACAACCTCATCATTGAATTAAAGATTAGAATCGCAAATATTTTTTCTTAATGACATGCATATAAATTGTTCACCACAGAAATAGCAACATGAGCTAACAAAATCATATGGTTAGTTTTGATTTCTTGGGGACTTTAACAGGAGAAACAGTTTAAAATTGGCTAGAGGCTGCTGTTTAATTTTTAGTCATACAGTTAACAATAAGACATACGACTCGTGAATATTAAACTTTTACTTAGGCTAGCTAACAGTTTGTGTTTTGGCCTTTTGTTTTTGGCCGCTGAATAAGCGGTCGTGAACACATTTCACCTATTATTTGTTCTTGTTTATTTTGTCTGATTGACAAAAAATATATTAAAATTAAAATACAAACAAAATACTGAATTTAAATTAATGCAAATTTTGTTCTAAAAAGACAAAATTTGTGATAAATATATAATTATAAAAATAATTACTACCATACCACCCCGCCCCATCATCCCTTTCTTATTTCAATCTCAGAAAAACACTGATGTTTGCTGTTGAAGGCTACATTTATTCATTAAAGTGACTTATTCACAGTTTCAGAGAAGCCCATATTAAAGTGTTTTCATTGCGCCGGTCAATTACGTTTTAATTCATTTAATCAAATATTTTTTCTTTACAACTCCCACAATGCAAGTACATGCACACTTTAAAACACAAAAACGCACACCTTTATTTTCATTCTTTCTTGCTTTGTCAATGTATGGACGTGTATACTGTTTAAAAATCAATCTAAATTATTTTTTAAAATAAATAAATAAGCGGCATTAATTTATGGGATGAACTTAGTATGAATATTATTTGCAAATGCATGTTCTGTCATCCACAAGCTCTATTAATATTGTATATGCAGTTTTACGAATAGCTTTCCACCTGAGTCTGTCAATTAAAGATTTGCACAAACAAAAACATGTTCGTGAAAACAAATATTATGTTTTGCATTCATGCATCTTAATTTTCGTGTGCGAAACGTAAGTTTTGCATTTGCGGATCAGGTGATGCGCGTGTGTAAATTGACTTTTTGTTGGAATCTACTGCCGGCTTCCTTTGAATTTTGAGACTTTCTTTTCACGTTTTTTAACCTGCAAATGTACTAGGCTAATGCAATTTAACAAGTGACATTTACAGACTCAGGTGGAAAGCTAATCGTTTGTGGATGTAAAACTGCAAATACAACATTAATCGAGCGCCTGGATGACAGAACATGCATTTGCAAATAATATAAGTTCATCCCATATTAATTCGCGCCCTCTCATTGTTGGTACGCACAGCCGGTGTTCTGGCGATCTGTAGGCCTACCTCATCAGAATGTGCTACCGGTAGCTCAATCTGTCATATTTCATCTAAAAAAACAGGGTTAGCACATCTTGTCAGATTAAAATGTCTATCAACTACCACAGTAAATACAACTGCTTTCATTCTGTAAAAGCCTGTCCTGCTTATTCAAATGTGTAATTAATAGTAAAACCGTTTAATACAGGCCTCTCTGAAACTGTGAATATTTAACTATACTTAGGCTGTTTGATTTAACAAATCAACACAATATCACGGCAATTCGTGTTTTGGCGCTTTGTTTCGAAGCGCATCTCGGAAGATTATTCGTTATTCTTGTTTATCTAGTAGTTAACTGACCAACGAAAAATACATGACAATTAATATACAAATTATATCTAACGAAATTCGTTTCAAAAAGATATTTTTTCCAAGAAACATATACGAATTTGTTTTTTAACCCGTCCATCTGTGCGGTGATGATTTGTTCCGCTCCGTGGAAAATAAGGATTTAGTTAATGCTTCACAGCTGCTGATGTACTTTCACTTCATGTTCAGGCAAAAAAGTGTTTAATAGCATCATTGGCAGGAAAATATATATTTAGATTTCAAACAAATAGATTAATATTAAAAAGGAAACATAAAAGTTTGATCCTGTGAATGTCATATCGAATGCCTTTAATGTAGTTATTAGTTGTCAGCCAGCAACAGTGTTTATTGAAATTGAAAAAAGATTAAAAAATAAATAAATTGCATAAGAAATGTTATGATAGCAACACTGCTTTGGGAAATAATGTTGGTCGTAGAAGACACGGGATGACTGATCGTGGAGGATAGTGTAGTCTGGCACATCTGTTACCTACAACAAGTCAAGATTTTATCAAGAAAAAAGAAAAAAAAAATCGAATAATCTGACATAGTAACTTTCGTAACCGACAATAAAAATCGTGTGATCTGACCGGGGCTTTATTATGTTGCCTATTACCCAACCAATCATTTATCAGTGTTAGGAAAAAGTTTAATGTTACAATCTATTGTAATAAAAAAATAGTAGCTAAATGTGCCAGGAAAATACCCAAAAACAGAAAGAAACTCAGTTATTATCATGAAAATTGGTTACATTTTGGCATTGATAACACGCAACTCAATATATATATATTTTCCCATAATTTTAAGGTAAAAATAAAGATTTATGTTTGGCTATGTGTTTTTTTCCTGATATTGTCCGGTTGGCATTTGTAAAAACGCCATCATAAATCATTATGATATTAGCCCTACCCATCATTTAATTTATTTATTATGCCTATTTTAATTACTTGTTTTCAGGTTACATTTTCATTTTAAGGGCCATGAGCTACAAGTCAAAATAAAATCGATATGACAACTGTATTTTAGCTGTTAATATAGGCCTACAATATATTTTCTGGTGTTTAATTTTGCATGAGCAAATAGCAGTATAGCCTAAATTACATATTTTTTAAAGATTATCATTCATACCTGCAGCGCATAGAGGTTGATCCGCGGCAAATTCACTCACTCACGCACTAATTTAATTTATAACCCTGTAAACTTGACTTGGCAGGCCGATCATCTATAATTTCAAAAGGCATTTTTAAGTGTCCTTACTTTGCTGCTGCAAAATGCGGTGTTTATTTTCACAACTGTTAAACTGCGCTTTAGCGATGCCAAATGAAAGCAAACATTAAAAAATCGTTCTCTGTTTTGTCAATTTTAGATTAATTTTAATAGGCCATTATTGATAATACTAATTATAATAAATTAAAATATTAATTATAGTGTTGACTACTGTGGGAGTGTACAGTGTCCAACTAAACATATATCCCCTAACTGAAAAACTAAATGACTGGCAGTTGCGTTTCTGCTTAAATTAACTTAACAGCAAATTTCTTCCGCGTTTTTTACTTTTAGAGCTCAAGAGAGTTATTTAAAGAATTAGTTAACCAAAACATGTAATGAATTAGGTTGCTGGCCTTCACATCATCCACAAGTCCAGTTTTCTCCTGAGTTTAAAGTGCCCCTCTGCCGCGCGTGTGTGTTTTAAAGGCTATATGCGGGCGCACCCTGACCTGACGTGACCAGATCCCTGGACTATTGCTTTAAATTCACAATTTTAATAATTTAGTTGCTATATAATAAATAAACACATGGCTAAATATGTGTTCTGGTCATAATGACGGGGTTTTATTAATAATGACAGAAAGTATTTTCAGTCTTGAGTGAATAATCTTTATTAAAACTGGGGGGGGCACAAATTCTTTCTGACGGGGCAATGCCCCCTTTGGCCCCCCGACGCGCCGGGCCTGCTAAGCATGGTTATGAAGCAGAAAGGAGGGTAAGAGTAAGGGAGGTAAGACTTAATAACATTAATTCTCGGCCTTGAGTCGGGTCTAAGATGAACAGATAATTCTATAAAACATATACTTTTTTGTGTTGTAGAGAATTGTCATAATTAATATTCCTGCAATATATTTCTTGTGATCTTAGCATATCACTCCAGTTTTGTGTTGTTTTCCAGTTACATTCAGGATTGATTTCTGTTATTTATTTAGAATAAGAATTGTATAATAATATTATTAATAATAATTCTATTTATAATAAATATAAATATTTTAGGGGCTGCACAGAGGGTAGCACGTTCGCCTTACAGCAAGAAGGTCGCTGGTTCGAGTCTCTAGGTCAATTGACGTTTCTGTGTGGAGTTTGCATGTTCTCCCCGTATTGGCTT
>CAIGQQ010000001.1:18491764-18501931 GCA_903798035.1 Danio albolineatus
CCCAGAGATGGGTTGTGGCTGGAAGGGCATCCGCTGCGTAAAACAAATGCCGGATAAGTTGGCGGTTCATTCCGCTGTGGCGACCCCGGATGAATAATAGATGCAAGATCCCTGACTAACCTTTGTTTGCTACAGTAGTTGATAGTATCAGCTTATGCGCCCTATGCTGGGTAGTTATTTTTTTCATTTTAATAAAAGCCTTAACATGATGTCATGGTTAAATACACTTAAAGGGAATGTTTACCCCAAAACAAAATATTTATACATTCTTAAGTTCTTCTAAACCTTTTTGAGTTTTAATATTAAAAGTTTATGGCTATCAGTTTACAACATTAAACAAAATAATAAATAAAAAAACAATTTATTATTCTATTAAATAATTTCCACATCTATCATTAATGTATGTGTACTTTGAAGCATATGAAAAGATCATTTAAATACAGTAATTTAAATAGCATGTTAACTCTAATGCAACAATGCAAGTTACTTTAAATTTAATCTCAAAAGAAAATCATGAAATACACAACTTCACATTCAGTGCAACAAAACACACTGGTTTTAAAACATCAACTTCAGTTTCCAAATGGTTTTCATGTTTAATATGTGAGAAATTGTGTATCATTTCAGTTTCCAGCTGAATGTTTGACTCTTTTTGTAACAGGCTCCTTCACCTAAAGCTGGTGCAGAGGACAGTGTGCGTCTGCTGGAAGAGCTTTATCTGTTTGACGTGCTGAGAGCTGACAGAACCACTGCTGCTCATGGGTAAAACCGACTGTCCCTTTTCTTATCTTTACTGATCACATATCGCAATGTCAGTCACTCTAAAACAAACTGTTTCTTCGTTAGACTGGAGTTGAGAGTGCCTTTCCTGGACCACAGGTTCACAGCATACTACCTCTCTCTGCCTGAAGAGATGAGAGTACCAAAGGTATGCTTTCCTCATTTCCCTTTATTTTATTTTATTATTCCTCTTTTAAGAATTTGTCTTTCACTCATTTATTAGTAGCACTTTATCTTACAGTTCATTATCACCCATGTACTTCTCATAGTCTTACATAAATGAGTAATGATAAAGAAGTAGTAGCCCTAAAGCTACTACTGAACCTATCATTGAAACTATTTAACCCAAAAATGTTAATTCTGCTATTAATTTACTCACCAGTGTGTCCACAGGGTCTTTCAAATACAACATTTTAGACCTTAAAGTCATAGATTCACTGAAATATTGTCTTGCAGGTCTTAAATTAGTATAAACAGGTCTGGTAACACTTTACAATAAGGTTGTATTAGTTGATGTAAGTTAATGCATTTACTAACATGAGCAAACAATGAACAATACATTTACAGCAATATTTGATCGTGTTAATGAAAATGCAGTTGATCATTGTTAGTTCATGTTAACTTACATTAGTTAATGCAATGTTAACAAGCATGAACTTGGATGTTAATAATGCATTAGTAAATGTTGAATTGTGATTAAGAAATGTTGTACAAGTATTGTTCATACGTAGGCCCACACGGAATCTGCGCGCGCTAAATTCCGCAGATTTCCGCAGATTTTTGGCCCATCATTGATTCTGTTTATTTACTGGTGTTAATGTGTGTAAGTTTATATTTATTCCGTTTTCAAATTAATTTCAGTAATAATATTGACTAATATCAAAATATTCATATGATTTATTTACAATACAGTTTGTAAAGTACTATTTTCTGTCTTTAAGTAGAGATTTTATTCCAGAGACATGCTTTGTTTACCAAATAAAGTGGATCTAATTGGATTTGCATTGTAAACATTAAAAACAAGTTAAAAAGGTATTACTTTTTATTTTATATATTAATTTCTTAATTATGATGTTCCTAAAATAATTCCGCGTAAATTCGCAGATTTTTAACAAAATACTCCGCAAAAATAGCAAAAAATTTCCGCAGATTCCGTCTGGCCCTATTCATACGTAGTTGATGTTAGTAAATGCATTAACTAATAAACCTTATTGTAAAGTGTGACCATGGGTCTTTCTTTTCCTTCGTCCATGTAAAGCTGTCCAATTAGTCCAACACTCATCCAATCACCAACATTCCATCTCAATAAAACTTATTAACTCTGTATACCAATATGGTTTAAGTACAGTATGTTCCTTACAATAATATTTGTTTAAAACCTATATTGAAAAATGTCAATGTATACAACTAGGGTTTGTTTGTTTTGACACATTATTTAAAATATATGACTAAGAAATATTTCATTTGAATTTTTTTTAGATGAGGCAAAAAAAATATTTTTCACTGGTCCCAAAAAATCATTAGCTTTTAGCCTAGTGTGAAATTTCATTCATAACGGGCCTAAAAGGTCTTAAAGGTGCTGTATGTAGATTTTTGACTCTTCTAAAGCATAAAAATACCATAATATGTTTGCAGATATTTAAGAAACATGTCAAGTGAACATTCTTGTTTATCTGAAAAACAATGTTAAAGTCAGTTACTCTGCTTTGAAAATGTGCATTACGTGCTGGAATGTCTGTGTTGTTTTGGTTCTTTTAACCCGCCCAATGCCACCTAAGCCAATTATATTTCAGTACCCTGGGTTGCCTTGTTGGAAAACAGCGTATTTCATTCATTCAGAAAGGCTCTCAAACCATGCACCCGTGACCGAAATACGACCTCCGGTGGACAGTAGCAGACTCCGAGTTCAGAGTTCCACATGAGGTTATTAATTAGATAATCATATAAATATTATGCATGTAAACATTAGGTTAGCAGGTCACATTGTAACTGCGTGTCCTAACTAGGGCTGGGTATCGTTCCAAAATTTTCGATACCGATACCCTGAATTCGATACCGGTTCCGAACGATACTTTTTTCGATACTTTTATTTTAAGAAATATGTTTTAACAAGATTACACAACACAATCTCAGAGAAACTTTGGTTTTATTTTTTTCAGGATGTTTGTGACACTTTTCACAGCAGGCTTATCTCTAAGACCAATAAACAAAGAACAAAAGCACAAAATGAACAAAGTGTAGTTAACACAATATATTAGTGCAAACAGTTTTAATAAAGTTCAAGCAGTTTTAAGTCAATCAATTTTAAGTATTTGTGAGGCTTACTGCTGCTTAAAGGTTTAGTTCACCCAAAAATTGAAATTCTGTCATTAATTATCTACAAATGAAGATATTTTGGATTTAATCCAAGAGCTTTCTGATCCTCACATCGTTGAATATTTATTGAAATTATTTTTGTTTACTTTGCGCACAGAAGTATTCTTGCAGCTTCATATAATTATGATTGAACCACTTTTATCACATGGACTTATTTAGACTATGTTTTTGGTTCCTTTCTGGACATTGAAAAATGCATATCCAGTAAATCTATGGGAGGATCAGAAAGCTCTTGGATTAAATTCAAATTATCTTTATTTGTGTTCTGAAGGTAAACAAAGATCTTATGGGTTTGGAACAACATTAGGGTGGACATTTAAATAAGACAAGTTTAATGTAAACTTCATCATTTACTGTTAACCTCAAAGCATTTTAGTATTGTATGTCTGTTTACATTTCGGAGCCCCAGCCATCGCGCAGTTATCCGCATCAGTCACGGAGGATGTGCTGGGCACATTGTTGAAGTCAGGAAAATACTGAGGATGATGATGATGATGATGATGACTGCGCTGGCGTGATCTTCTTGCAGTCAAACACGGAGCAACTTTTTGCTCGTAAATTAAGTCCGTGTACTGCGAGGTGTTTTATTGTGGCGCATACATTTATACATGTGACAGCATTCACGAGTTGTGCTTGTTGTTTTTCCCCTTTAAGAGAGCTGAAAGTGACGGGGTGTGTTTCCCCTTTAAGAACGTGTTTCCCCTTTAAGCGTGTGTGTCGAGGAGGAAAATACAGCGATCGATTCATAAAGTGTTCATCCCGCGTTTGATGTCTCTTCTTTTAATTTTCATCGCTTAAACGGCCACATTATCATATTAGACGTGTTGCCAGTCTTGGTCGCGATAAGTTTTTTACAGATATTGCATCTGGCGCTGTTGCCGCCTATCTTTGCATAATGTAGCCATACTTTTGATCGCCTAAACATTGTTTGCGTTGAATTTATGCTCTGCTTTAAAGTGTAGTGTACGCATTACAGCCTCACATTTGACAAGCTCTGGGCGAGTGGGCGTAATACTGCCGTAAACGATTGATTTTCAAGACAGCCTCGCAGCAGGCTGATTCAGGCTCATCACCAGCATTTGATCCGGGCATATGTTAAGGGATGCCGCAGGTTTTCTAGCTCACTGACGTTGACAAGATTATACCCTTGGGTATCGAAATTTGGTACCGAACGAAAATGATTTTTTCGATACTCGATAGTATCGAGACTATTCGGTCGGTGCTTAAAAAGTATCGAACTCGATACCCAGCCCTAGTCCTAACAACTCTCTTCGTGATGAGATTTGCAGTGATAAGCAATTTGGCTCTTTGCACCAGACGAAACACGACATTGAAATACAGCCATTCAGAAGCACAGAGTATGCACTGAAAAAATGGTAAGGTTTATGATCTAATTAATACAAATTAAACCTCTTTAGCATTATTAAATTTAGATACTGAATCACTGATACAGTATGTGTTGGTTTGAATTATTTCATAGCTCTAAAGTTCATTTTCAAATAGTTTATTTTATTTTCAACATCTGCTGCTCCTTTCAGTAGTATGCCAATACATGTCACGTATAATGGCGTTCAAACTCATATTGTTAGCATTTAATATGGCAAATATTTTTCAACTGCGTGTTATTGCTTTTATTTAGAATATGGTTTAAATAAGCCTTTAGGCTCGAGACTCGCTCCAATCTGGCAACCTGTGCTTGCGTTTGTTTTGATCCAGGAATGCAATGCCTAGTTCAACCACTGGGTGTCAAACTTGCATACTGCACCTTTAAATTTGACTTGAAACCTGCAGAAACACCCTGACTCACCCTTGTGTCATTCCAGTCCCCTTATACCTTCATTCTCGTTTCTAACTGATTTGGAACAATTCAAGAGTGAGTAAATGATGTCAGAATTTTCATTTTTG
This sequence comes from Danio albolineatus, assembly GCA_903798035.1. Lineage (NCBI taxonomy): Eukaryota > Metazoa > Chordata > Actinopteri > Cypriniformes > Danionidae > Danio > Danio albolineatus. The sequence continues at coordinate 18,496,826 of CAIGQQ010000001.1, forward strand.
GGTGAACTATTCTTTTTAAAGTTGCTGAACTGTTTTATAAAATCATCACATATGTGACTTTACATGCATGATGGTAATAAGAAAAACTTCACTCTTATAATATTACCTGACTGTATAATGTTCTGTGAATGTTATTATAATTTTGGCTTTCATCAGTTCAATTATTGGGTCATTCCAACTGTTTTGTAATCAGTTTCACACAGTCAGGGCTTTTTCTCTATATTGTTAAACCTCATATTGTTAAAACTGTAATTATGACGTTAACAAAGACTTCAAATGTACTGGTTTCTGAAAGCAGACTGAATAAGTTGTTTGATGGTAACAGGATGGTGTGGAGAAGCATCTCTTGAGGGATGCGTTTAGTGGGATGAACCTGATCCATGATGAGATCCTCTGGAGAAGGAAAGAGGCCTTCAGTGATGGTTTGACATCTGTGAAGAAATCTTGGTACACCAGCCTGCAAGAGCACGTCGAGTCTGAGGTACTGCACATCTGCATGCTGATGTAGCAGTATGCGTATTACAGATAGGTCTTTCTGTTTCTTACTCATTTGCAGGGCCAGTTAGAATGTGCCAATTTTTTTCTTTTCTTTTTTTGTGCCGAATTTTGTGGAAAAAAAAAAGAAAAAAAAAATTGAAGAATTTATGCAGAATGATTTTGGGAGAATATGAACTAAAATCTTAAAACATGACACAAATAAAAATAAAAAACAAGTCTCATAATATTTCTACTACAAATTGTATTTACAAACTGCATTTTAAATAATCTATTTTATTTTTGTTAATTTTTAGTTTATATATTTATGTTATATCTATTTCTTCATTCATTCGTTTTCCTTCAGCTTAGTCCCTTATTTATTAGGGAAGCCACAGCGGAATGAACCACCAACTCTTCCAGCATATGTTTTATGCAGCGGATGCTCTTCTTGCTGCAACCAATTACTGGGAAACACCCATAGACTCACATTCTCACACTGTGGGGGAACCCGGAGCACCCGGAGGAAACCCACACGAGCATGGGAGAATAGGAGAACATTCAAACTTCACACAGAAATGCCAACTTCAAATTTATGTTTATGTTAATATTTGTTTTAGTAAACAAATTGAGTTTTTAATTCATATAAAAACTGGCTAAATATGAATTTATACTTATTTACATAAGTGAATAAATGGACTTAATGGTGGATTTAAAAATCTGTGGATTTTCATGGGTGCAGATTACATGTGGGCCTACTTATGTGTGTTGAAAGAATACAGTGTTGTTTTAACAAATGTGCATGGACGACTTCGTTTTTAACAAATTAATATTGATTCTTAAATGAACACTCCACTTTTTTACATGCTAATTACACCACAATGAGAGTAGAAACTTAGCCATATTAACCTAGAAATGTTTTATTTTATCTTGGTCTTAGTACACAATGTAACTACAGAAGAGTCAAGCTTTAAATAGAAAGTTATCGGAAATATTTGCGGCTAAGCTAAAAGTGCTCACACTAGACCCAAAGACCAGCTGAATTTATTAAAAATTGCTAAAACTCAGCCGTTAACATTAGGAAGTAAAATGAGCCCATTTCTAAGAAAAAAAGGAGTCTTCCTTTTAATCTCAAGATTGATTTTTAGATTGATTTCTGTCGATTTCATGAATGACACTTCACTGGATGTTACATAGCACACTTCTGTATAATAATTGATGATAAGTCAATGGTAATTCCTCTTCACTGGTACTTAACAGTGCAAATGCCGCTTGTAATCTCTCAATATGTTTAAACAAAAGCAGCCTGCACCTAATGTGTTGTAGCATTTACATTTACCTCAGAAGTCATTCAGTGTTCACAGTCAATAAAACTACTAATTAAAACCACTGTGTAAAGTGTTTTTTACCAACAAGAGTAGAAACACAATGTAATAATTAGATTTTTAGTGTTGATTTCAGTACATCTAAAAATAAACATTGTATAATTGTAAACGTTTAATTCATTCATTTTCTTTTCGGCTTTGTCCCTTTATTAATCTGGGGTCGCCACAGCGGAATGAACCGCCAACTTTTCCAGCATATCCCCCCCCCACACACACACACATACACTATGGCCAATTTAGCTTACCCAATTCACCTGTACCATGTCTTTGGACTTGTGAGGGAAACCGGAGCACCCGAAGGAAACCCACACGAACATTGGGAGAACATGCAAACTTCACACAAAAATACCAGCTGACCCAGCCGAGGCTCAAACCAGTGACCTTCTTGCTGTGAGGCGATTGTGTTACCCACTGAGCCACCGTGATGCCTTATAGTTTAATTATGACAATAATTATTTATTAATAATTCTAATAGTTTGTGTTATTTTGTAAATTATCATTATGTCCAAGCAGTAGTTTAGATTTTCTTTTCTTGGGTGTGAAAATTGGGTAACACGTTATTTTAAGATGTACTTGTTACAAATGTTCCATGCATTTACTTTACTTACTACAATTATTTATGCATAATTACATGCAGCTAACCCTTTATAGTATATCTAATTACTATTTCTCAATAGTTAAATAAAAAGTTTAACTGAATGTGTGTGTCCCTCGAATTTAAATATATTATTGCCTATTTTACTAATCCTTAGTAATAAAAATAAAAAAATGTTTTAGTTTTCCCCTTCTGTACCAAACAAAGAAAATGAGCCATCATTTTTGTAAAATGTTCAACCTTTTTTACATGCTTTGGACACTAAAAGCCTCCTTTTCTCTTTCAGGTGAATGACTCTCAATTGGAGAACGCTAATAAACTGTACCATGTCAATCCTCCCACAACCAAAGAGGGCTTGTTCATCAGACAGATCTTTGAGAAGCATTACCCCAGCCACGGCGAGTGGACGCCACATTACTGGATGCCCCGCTGGATCAATGCCACAGACCCATCAGCCAGGACACTGTCCATCTACAAGCCTGATAAAGAGCAGTAATCACATCAACACTCAGACCTCAGCAAACACGCAAACATTCTCTTCAGCAACTTTACCAAAATATATAACATTGCCACAACTTTTTCTGTTTGTTTTACTAAAATCTTCCTACACTGATTTGTTTCATCTTAGCCTTAAAGAGAATCAGGTTTGTAATTGGTCACTTCTTCAGTGATTTTTGTGAATTTCTAGCCAATGCTATATTCACAATATAAAAATGTAGGACCTTTCTTAAGAACAGGCCTTACTTTGTCCAATATATTTTAGGGCTGCATAAAAAATCTGACATTGTGATATTTTAGATTTCTTCAATCTATATATTGCGTTTTTTTTTTTTTTTTTTTTTTTTTTTTTTTTTAAATCACAATTTCACTAGATGACTTGAATAGCTCTTTTTGGAAACAGTTGATTAATTTTCAGTTGAGGATGATTCTATAAGGGAACAAATCGTGGATGAAATGTAATACATGAATTAAAAGCATAGCTACTGTACAAGCAATAGAGCAAATATGGAAGTGAAATAAACAGTGCTATAGGGTTTTCAGGGTAGTCAAATCATTTTCAGCATCGATATCACAATGTGCGCATTTGAAATAGTCACATGGCAAACTATGCAATGTTGAGTCTGAATTATAGTTGACCAGGAGCTGCAGAGAACGTGATTTGTAGAGTCACTGCTAAGATTAACCATAATAGAGTGAAGACTTGTACTTTGCATGTGTTTTTAAGGCATGTGAATGAGCAATTCAAGAGAGTTTAGAATATTTGGACACAAAAAATGATGTCGTTTGAAGGTGTAACAAGGATTTATTGTATTTAATTATTTATACAGAATTCATATGATTTATTTTAAAAAATATATTTTCTTACTTAGAATTAACTAATCATTTGGACTTATTTCTTCTGAAGGTAAAAAACAAAACAACATTTTTACTTGATCTAAGAATTTTTAGTTATTTGGACTAGAAACAAGACAAAGCAAAGTAAGAAAAGCATTTTTTGCATTCTGATTATTCAGTTTCTGTAGCTGAATACTGATGATCCGCCTTTTCAATGCACACAAGGGACAGACCAAAAGTCATTCATTTCCAATGGAGAGTAGTCCGGGAGCTGCGTGGAGTCCCGATCATCTCCGTGTGCAGAAAATTTAGATCCGATTTGAGCTAGATCCATTAAAATATTTGAACTCATGCGACTAGACCGTATGGGACAGGCCGACCGGATGTGATGAATTCCAATGTTGTCCAAGCAAGTCCTTGTGCGCAAGATGAGAAATAGTATTTGTAGTAAAAAATTCTAAATTTGTTTTTTTCATTCTTTTTTTATCATAAAAATGAGCAGTAATTGAATCATAAAATTCATAAATGAGTAATAAAAAATATAGTTATTTTTTATGTTGTCTCCACATCCCCTTTTTATTTTTTAGCAGTCTATGAGTTTCTAGTAGTTATTCAACCGTGGTGAATGCACAGAGAATAAAGGTTCTTGCTTTTGCACTCTCTTACTAAGGACACCACGAAAATCAGCTTGTCTCCCATGCTGCGTCACAAAAGTGAAAGTTCGGTGCGACTGCCACAAGGGAGCGCATTCCGACAGTTGTGTCCGAATGTTGTATGCAGTGGAAAGGTGGCTTTAGACTCCCCAAAAAACTGTCCAATAGTGCTATTCAAATCGTCTTGTGAATCTGTATTCATATCGCAATATTTAATATAATAATCACAGAAAATTTAAATATTGCAATATCAGATTTTTCCAATATCGTTCAGCCCTAATTCAGGAAAAGAAATTCATTCATTCATTTTCTTTTCTGTTTAGTCCCTTTTATTAATCTGGGGTCGCCACAGCGGAATGAACCGCCAACTTATCCAGCATATGTTTTGTGCAGCGGATGTCCTTCCAGCTGCAGCCCATCACTGGAATACGGGTACAGAAATTAAAAACATTTTTTAAAATATAAATTACAACTGCAAAGACTTTAAAATTGCTTGTGCCTGAATGCTTTAAACTTTTTTTAGGGCTTAAAAATGTGCAAATGAATTTTTTTTACTTCGTTATGGTTAAACTCTGCAGTAACTCTGCAGTAACTACACTAACACAAATCTTTTGTATTTTTAATTGTGGCTGTATGATCCCAATAATCCCTATACATATATATA
>CAIGQQ010000001.1:18503543-18543194 GCA_903798035.1 Danio albolineatus
CCCAACCGGGTCCTGCCCCAACCGGGGATCGAACCAGCGACCTTCTTGCTGTGAGGCGAACGTGCTACTCACGCGCCACCGTGGCGCCCCGAACGGTAACTAAGTTTAAGAAAATTGTGGCTAAAGTTGTCGAACTGACTTCAACAGAAAAGTACCAGCACTCCAAACTCGAGCACATGGTCAGACTTTGATTGAAGATAACCAAAACAAACAAAAACAATTCAGTGGATTTGTTCACCTAATGTATAGCAATGTGTGCTAGCAAAATAAACATTGCACATTTTGATTTCACACAGACTTTAAAGGTTGGTCGTGTTTTTGAAAGAGAACTCTTATGCTACTGAGCTTGGGTTTATTTGATCAATAAATATTGATGAATTAAAACGGCTATTTTCTCTTTTAACAAATTCTAAAGCTGAATTTCAGCATCATTGCTCCAGCCTTCAGGGTCAAGTGATCCTACAGAAATACTGTAAAATGTGAATCGGTGCTCAGAAACACTGGATTTATTATGATTGTTGAAAACAGTTGTGCTGCTTTCACATTCTTATGGAAACACTGGTACATTTTGTTTTTGTAATGTTAATCAAGTAATCCTTGATTAGAAATTTCAAAAGAACATTTTTGAAAAAAAATCTGCCAATCTTGACTGTGTGGACGGTTTAATCAGTGCTCAATATACTATACAAACTTCTGACAGGTAGTGTATGCTTCATTAGTGTGTAGTGATTAAAAAAAAAAAAAAACATTAACTAAAAGTTAAAGTGTGTGTGTGTGTGTGAAATGAACATTTTAGTAATTAGATGGCTAGTTAAACATTTTTTTGTTGTTGTTGTTTGTTTGTTTTTAACCCAGTTACTGTACGTTTATTCCTAAAGAGTTTGACCAAGTAGAATTAAAGGTACTGGTTGATGTATGATTCACCGTTTAGCCTTTAATGGTGGGTTTATGATGAGGTGTTAAAGTAAACTAAAGTGTTAAGAAATGGATTTATCATTATTTGTCTTCTTTTAACATGGTATGTGTATTTCCATTGGTGCATCACTGTAATTTTGTAGAAAATCACTTTTGAATTGATGAATGTCATGTTTGTGATGCCTGAAACGTTAAAGAAACTTCCCATACTGAATATATAAAGACATTTTTGTTCAAACTTAAATGTGTTCTTAATGCTGGAATTATTGTATTGAAAGTTCTGGTCATGATATTGATAAAGACTTTAATCAAACATCAGTTGTAATGTGTTTTGCTACTGTAAATTAATTTTTTTATAAAGGGATAGTTCAGCCAAAAAAGAAAATTCACTCACCCTTCATTTGTTTTTGATTTTTGCTTTCTTCTGTTAAGCACACACCCACTCAAAAAAAAGCTTCTTGTTCTTATATAAAATTAGCTGAAACAATTCTTGAGGTTTTTTTTTTTTTTTTTTTTGGTCAGCTTTTGTTCAATTAACTTAAAATTGTAAAGATATCATTAATTAACAGAATTTATTTGGGATGACATGAAGGGATTGTGTGGAACACAGCATTTTTTTTACAGTACAAAAGATATTTTGAAGAATGTTGAAAACCTGAAGCCACTGACTTCCATAATATGTATGTTTTCCAGTTATAAAAAAAATGTCAGTTGCTACCAATTTCAAAATATCATTTTTTTGTGTTTTGGATCCACTCGAGGGTAAATGTTGAGTAAATTGCATTTTTGAGTGTACTATCCCTTCAAAAGTAAACCTGTTAATTTGATGGCTACAATATTCCTGGCAGCCTGTAGGTGGAGAGAGCGTGTCACTTTGAGACAACACGACGAGACCTCGAAACGCCACTCATTTAACCATACAACAAAGGAATTAAAAGTTCCACCAATAAAGAAAATATCTTTAATATCAAGCTACAATCACACAGAGATATCAAGATAGCAAAACCTTTGCTCGTATAGCAGTGACAGGACATGCGCAGGCCGTGAGGACTGTCGGTATTACAGAACATCATCAGTCATGGTGAAAACACTATGAGGCACTATGGATTGACATTGTCAGCACAGATCTCTGAGTACCTTAGAAAGGACGCAGCTTTGATTTTAATGCTCCACACACACACATACACACACCAGGAGAGATGTAGTGACAGAAACATATTTGGTCTGTGTAAATGAGTAAATAAACTTGCACAGGTGCGGCTCGGCCATGTCACCACAATGTCGAAACAAAACTTTTATTTCTGACCTGAATAAAAAAAATAAAACCAAAGAGTATCACAGAATGGAATGATCCTTTAGGGAGCGAACGTGAAGATGATCCATTTAAGCTGTTAACGCCTTTTGTCATAGATCTGTACTGTTCCCCATTCATACGACTCTGAGGAGGAAAGGTCAGGGTTACAAATAGATCATAATAAAATTTATATAGATATATTTATAGATGTTTTCATAAAACTACCCAAAAAAATATATTCTAAAGCAAAATAAAGAGGTTTAGCAGTTGTTACCTGGCTCTTCTTGGCTTCTTTTGCCCATCAGCCCCACAAAAGAATTGATTTTATGCCCTAGAAGACATTTAGGGTAAACAAAAATTATGTTTATATATATATATATATATATATATATATATATATATATATATATATATATATATATACACATGTTCTGTATATGGATACTCATGTATGTGTATATATTGTAAGTGTATTTCAAAAATGTAGTGCTATCAGATTATTTTTGTAGATGACATCATTACTGATTATTTATGCAATAGTTATGATTTATTCATAATATATTGACTAAAAGAAAATTCCAGAAAGGTACTCCAATGTGTGTTATACCATATAGCTTAGAAGATCAGCAATATACTGGCATGCTAACATGTAGGTAAACTAAATAATAATTTGAAATTGGAAATTTAATGTTTTATTTTAAAACGATGTATTTTAATTTGACTTTTTTATGATGTAATTAATTATTAACTCAAAAACCATATACAGTTTCTTAATTTTTTTTTGAGTTTGGGAAATGTTTTGGGCTGTTAAGGACAAAGACTGGAATATATTTCATAGTTTCCTATAACAAAAATCCCATTCAGAACAATTTAGGCCTCAAGTATTCTTCAAGTATTCCAAAAAATGTGACAACACGACCTAAAATTATCATTTTCATCATGTAAATTGTAATCAGTAACATGCTGCAGTAATCTGTTCAGCTCCGTTCTGTGATGTTGTTTAAGTCTAGAGTGCAGTTCAAGGATTTAATGTCTTTACATTTCTGTTTTTCTTCTTTGAAATTGACCTTGAGGATGCGAGCTTCCATTAAGAGGAATCATGTATCTCTAAAACTCTTTAGCATTCCATTTTATCATTGAGCTTGTTTAAATGATCAAGGCTGAAAGTCTCTAACATGAATATGTCTTTGCATGATTGTCTATGTAAATCTCTCTTGAAGTGTCTTTGCTTTTAGCCAAATGTGAGCATTTAGCAAATAATATATGCAGTGCAGTGTTTTTGCGTAGATCACTTACTTTTTCGTGTGATCTGTGCATTTGCTGTGGGGGTGGAAGAATGAAAGAGATGTCAGTTATAGGTCAAAGCGCTGTTATAATGTGACGCACTCTAGTTAATATCTGAATATTTTACAGTTTGCATGTGTGGTCTTACCAGAGGACCGTTTCCCCATCAGACCGATGAACTGATGAGGTCGGGGTTTCCTCGTCATGCGTCTCAGTATCTCCCTGAAAGGATCCGACTGAATCCACTCATCCTGCGAAAGATGATTTGATTAGTGGAACATTAGACCTCCAGCATACAGATGCCACTCACTGCATGAAATATCAGCAGTTTCTAACACAAATTGTACTATTCTGTTCATCCCAATAGAGACTTGACCAAATGATAGTATTTTTCAATACAGATTTTGAACACAGAAATCATTTACAACGCAGGCTATTGTCAAAGATGCAGTTTATGGACACAAAAAGCCTAAGATATAAGTGCTTGGCTGTCTTCCAACCCGCAATGTCAAATGAGAAACGTGTGTTCCATTCAAACAAGCAATAAGAGCATTGACTGATTCAGCACTGGACAGCGACCTGCATGTATTGTGCTTGAATCCACTGAAAACGAATTAATACATCTCATATTATATTTACTTTTAATTTAAAATTAGCATTGTCCATACATTACTTTTTAATTAGGTGTGTTACAGTCATGGAAGTATGGTAGAATTTATAATATTTACAGATACTCTTTAAGTTCTGAATTTGTGGCTAAAAATCAATAACAACAATGTGAAATTGCAAATGTAAAATAGGCAGTCACAAAATAGTTTATGTTGCTGATTGATATTACACAGTAATTCAATAATACTTTGTAATACATCCATTTAAAACAAAAAATAAATTAAATTTGCTTTATGTGAAATGTCACTAACTTTATTGCAATTATTTTATGGCATAATGAAATTATATAAACAACATAATGAAACAATACGATTTTAATAGTTATTAATAACTACTATATAGACATAATGATAATATTTGGGATTTTTTAATAGCTCAGAAATCTTTAAATCCACTCAAACATGTTAATTAGTTTGTTTTATTTAATCTGCAAGACGTTTTTTATACAACATTAGAGATAAGAAACAAACTCACCTGTATCTGATTGTTGCCTGTCCAGTAATCAAGGTCTTCTTTTGGACCCAATTCTTCTCCAAAAACTTGACACAAAACAACAAAAATCACTACAGTCGGTAAAATGAATTTCATGTTTCTCCCGGTAACTTTCCCTTTTTCCTTCCCCAAAGCACTTTAAAGTATAAACCGCAAGCTAAACGTCGTTTTGTTCGAGTATGTTGAACGGTGTTCTTCTGTCAGCTGTGCGTGGACAGTTTCCTCCACATAAAACACAGTTCTTCAGTGCGCGCGTACGATGCGCGTCTCCGTGACCGTTCTGGCTCGCGCGCTCGGCTTTATAGCAAAGCAACAGGGAGGTAACAGGTTCCTTGCGACGCTTCAAATCAATAAAACAAATAAATGTTTTAGTCAGATTGCAGTAAAAAGGCACAATGACTAATAGCTTTCCTCTTTAATATTTTGTTCGCGTCGGGTAGAGGAAGTTGAGATGGTCCCGGTTTGGGAAGTCCGTGCCTTTATGTCGTGAGCTGATCAGTATGTAGACCGCACACAGGTGACGTTATGACTGGCGAACGACGCAGGTTTTACGAAGTTCCGTCTACAGCTGAGTAAATATGAATGCAGATGACCCGTTTAAGACTTCTTTTACGTCAGAGGAGGTGAGCAACTTCACAAAGGGTTTTGGAATGGAATTGTAGATGGAATGGAATTAAGATGTTTTGGGTTCTTGTGAACAAGCATTTTTGTATCAGTAACCACTTTATGCAACCCTGTGAAGCAAGCATTTAATTCCTTTTTAATATTACATGTTGGTTTTACTGTTGGTGCTTTTTAATAATTTATAAATTCTTTACAATTCTTAAGTATATACGCCAAATAACAACACAAATAGAATAAGTATTTACCCAATTTGGAAGGATGTAATTCATTTAATTGATTAAATAAATTTAATTTAATTCGTTTTTATGACTCAAAAAGTTTTTAATTACTCATAGTCCACATTGGGTTTTCCTCACAGTGCAAAGACATGCGGTATAGGTGAATTGAGTAAACTAATTGACCGTAGTGTACTGTATGTGTGTTTGGATGTTTCCCAGTGCTAGTTGCAGCTAGACAGGCATCCACTGTGTAAAACATATGCTGGATAAGTTGGTGGTTCATTCCACTGTGGCAACCCCTGATGACTAAAGGGACTGAGCCAAAGGAAAATGAATGAATCAATAATCCACATTTAATAAAGCTGCATAATTACTTTAACAACATGAAAATAGCATGTATATTACTGTACAATGTTTTCAAACTAAATAAATAAGTTTTACCTGTATAAACCTTTAATTTCATATGAAAAAGATGAAGTTTTCATAATGCAAAGTTTTAAGTTTTGTCAATAGGCATGCATAATCATGTTTATTATGTTTTGTCAAAAAAGATATAGTACAATGTTATTGTTATTTTACACTGATATATCATCTTAACAGATAATTTAGCAAGAAGTATATCGACACATATTCCCATAATGGTTATATCTCTTGTGAAGATACATGGTAAAAAAAAAAATTGTCTAAAATTCATTCATTCATTTTCCTTCAACTTAGTCCCTTTATTCATCAGGGGTCGCCACAGCGGAATGAACTGCCAACTTATGCAGGATATGTTTTACACAGAGGATGCCCTTCCAGCTGCAATCCAGTACTGGGAAACATACACACTCATTCACACACATACGCTATGGCCAATTTCATTTATTTACTTCACCTGTACCGCATGTCTTTGGACTGTGGGAGAAACCAGAGCACCTGGAGGAAACCCATATGAACACAGGGGGAACATGCAAACTCCACACAGAAATGCCAACTGACCCAGCCGGGACTTGAATCAACCTTCTTGCTGTGAGGCAACAGTGCTAACCACTGGGCCACAGTGTCACGTTTGCCTAAAATAGTCATTCATTCGTTGATTTTCTTTTCGGCTTGGTCACTTTATTAATCTGGGGTCGCCACAGCTGAATGAACGGCCAACTTATCCAGCATTTGTTTTACACAGCGGATGCCCTTCCAGCCACAACCCATCTCTGGGAAACATCTCATTCACACACATACACTACAAACAATTTAGCTTACCCAATTCACCTGTACCGCATATCTTTGGACTGTGGGTTAAACCGGAGCACCCAGAGGAAACCCATGCAAACATGAGGAGAACATGCAAACTCCACACAGAAATGCCAACTGACCCAGTCGAGGCTTGAACCAGCAACCTTCTTGCTGTGAGGCGACAGCACTACCTACCATGTCGCCCTAAAATAGTAATTTCAATTAAAAAATTATATATCTGATTTACATAATAGATATTTTTCAGTGAAAATGGACATGAATAAATATATATCTTGGCATTAATGTGAAATATTTGAGATATTTGTTCCATAGGTTCAGTGATGCTAAATATTTTTGACGTGACTAAATTGAAAAACTTTTTAACTTATACATTTTTGAAAAATGAAACTCTCTTCTTAAAAACACCTGCTTTCCATGCTATCTAACCTGCTATCTAACTTTTTATGCCTGTTCAGGGTTCTTAATTTGACACTTTGAAGATTAAATGCCCTTAATGTTACATTATAAGTTCTTCAATTAAGCGTTAACCCAAAGTGCAACCTAAAAGGGAGTATTAAAATGTCCTCTTGTGGCATCAGCCTCTAAAACCTCTTTTGGTTTCAGTCATTTTTAAGAGTACGCTTCTGTTTCACACATCCCACAAATGGCTTGTGTGCCATTTTTAAACCAGTGAGTCTGTAATGGAGGCCATGTAGTCAGATGAGCAGGGTTAAATTCATGTTTCTGATGAAAAGCAGAGAGAGGACACTCGGAGGTGGATGACCCACGGAGGAAGTGGAGACATGCTGATTTCCATGAGAAAGAACTCTTGTCTCAGCGCATAGAGAGACTATACAGCACAAACAGCCCTTCATACCTCGAGTGCCTTTATCAGCGACAATGATGTCTCTTTATTTAATCATGTGTTAATATCGTATGCAAATGTTATTGCTCGCGAAGATTGCCAAACACAACTGAAACGACCCCAGCAGCAGGATGAGAGTCGTGTACATTATTAATCAATGCGGTTTTCACACAGCCTCTTTCTGCGATTCTGACATTTTTATCCTGAAACTTTTGTATGATGGTTCGGAAATCATTTGCAGCCAAATGTTTGACATTGTCGGCTGTTTACGGATATCAAATTTTAGACCACAAACCCAGCATTTAGCCTACATTGTAAAGTTTGATCAGTTAACTAATGAAAGTGACCTAAATGAGATTTATTAATCAATATGTCTTAATGAATCAGATTACATTAGGTAATCCTCTTCATGCTGCCAAAGCACAACTGACCCACTGAGATGCAGTCTTAAAAACCCCTGAAGGTGCCATATGGCATATGACTCAAATCTAAGGCCATGTTTTCCTTCTATTAAAGGAATAGTTCACCCAAAAATGAGCAATATTACAAATATCAAAATGACTTAATATTTACTCACCCTTAAGTGGTTCCAAACATTTATAAGATTTTTTTTTAGTTTTGGTATGATATTTTGAAGACAGCTGAAAACCAGTATCCATTGACATACATTGTAGGAAAAAAAAATACTAGGGATGCACCAAATATTCAGCTTCCAAAAATTATTGTTTTTTGTATTTTTGTCTGGACGGCACAGTGGTTAGAACTGTCGCCTCACAGTAAGAAGGTCGCTGGTTTGTGTCCCAGCTGGGCTTGTTGGCATTTCTGTATGGAGTTTGCACACTCAAAAAAACTATTTTTGCTGGTTGTTCAAACTACTAAATTAAAATGAGTTGAATCAACACAATTCTTCAAGGTTTTTTAGGACAACTTAATATGTTTATGTTCAATCCACTTAAATTTGACAAAAGCAATTAAGTTAACTTAATAGATTTGGATTGGGACAACCTAAAGGAATTTTTTACAGTGTATGTTCTCCCCGTGTTCGTGTGGGTTTCCTTCAGTGCTCCGGTTTCCTCCACAGTCCAAAGACGTGCTCTGTACAGTAGGTGAATTGGATAAGTGAAGTTTTATAAACTAATTTCGAGAGGATCACGTGATATGGTTGAGCACGTCTGGATTCGTAATCAGTAATAATCCAATCAGATTGATCCAAGCTTACAATAAATAGACAGAGTTTAACCTCTTATCTTCGTTTTGGAAAATCCCCCCCTTCCACCCCATCTCCTCCTTTTCCTCCCTTTTCTAAGAAGCGCTCTTGAGATCTACAGTACCTGACCTCGGACCCTGTTTATATGACCAGGCAGGAGCCTTGGGCTCAATGATCTCTGAGCTCAGGGTTCTCTCCTGGGACAGCATGCCAAAGCTGCTATTAACGACAAGCAAATCTAAGTGTGAACTCTTAAAACTAAATTAGTTGTAGTGTATGAGTGTTAGTGAATGAGAGAGTGTATGGGTGATTTCCAGCACTGGGATGCAGCTGGAGGGGCATCTGCTCCGTAAAACATATGCAGGAATAGTTGGCAGTTCATTCCACTGTGGTGACCTCTATAAAAATAAGGGACTAAGCCGAAGGAAAGGAATCAATGAATGAAATTTTGTCTGAAAAAAAATTACTTACTTATGCTGTGTTTTATTTCCCTCCAGCTGTAGTCACTGCTAAGTATAAAGATGTAGCAAGTGCTGCACTATGAAACCTATTCGTTTTGATGCTTTATGCAAAGGCAGGTTTGTTGATGTGCTAAATAAAGCGCAAGAGCAGCGGAGCTACTGGCCCAGTTGGGACTCGAACCAGTGACCTTCTTGCTGTGAGGCGACAATGCTAACCACTGGACCTCCGTGCCGCCCGGAGCAAAATCATCCTTTACTAACTAAAAATACAATATTCTGCTCTCCATCCAAAAAGTAAAGTCTGTACAACTAATGTGCTGACATGGCATTTCTATGTAGCGCTTGTTCCTTGCATAAGTGGTCAAAAAAAGGGACGCATTTAAAGTTGTGAACGGTGATGTGTCTCCTTTGTCCTCTTGTTCACCTCAATACCAGGTGTAAACAGGGCCCAAGAAATTAGCAGAAGATCTAGACTAAAAACATAGACCAAGGCAACGTCTTGAACTCTCCATCATATTCTTCAAATCATTTCACATCAATGTGTGCAGTGTGATGTGAAGTGGTGACTTTCACCAGGAACACCATTAAGGGCTGAACCTGGTCTGCAATGTTTAAGTAGGTAGAGCAGCATGTGTCAAATGTATGTTCATGTGGAAGGCTGGACCTAGGGTTGTTGTACAGGGTATTTCACTAAACAAAAATCAGATCTTCATTCATTCATTCATTTTCTTTTCGGCTTAGTCCCTTTATTAATCCGGGGTCGCCACAGCGGAATGAACCGCCAACTTATCCGGCATTTGTTTTACACAGCGGATGCCCTT
This sequence comes from Danio albolineatus, assembly GCA_903798035.1. Taxonomy (NCBI): domain Eukaryota; kingdom Metazoa; phylum Chordata; class Actinopteri; order Cypriniformes; family Danionidae; genus Danio; species Danio albolineatus. The sequence goes on from CAIGQQ010000001.1 coordinate 18,513,609, forward strand.
CCAGCCACAACCCATCTCTGGGAAACACATTCATACATTCTCATTCACACACATACACTATGGACAATTTAGCTTACCCAATTCACCTGTACCGCATGTCTTTGGACTGTGGGGGAAACCGGAGCACCCGGAGGAAACCCACGCAACCACGGGGAGAACATGCAAACTCCAAAATCAGATCTTGTACAACCTATATTTAAGCAGTGGTGTAAAGTAACTAATTACAAATACTCAAATTACTGTAATTGAGTAGTTTTTCTCAGAAATTGTACTTTCCCAAGTAGTTTTAAAAATGTGTACTTTTACTCTTCCTTGAGTACATTTTTAGTGCTGCATTGGTACTTTTACTCCACTACGTTCCTTCAACCTGCAGTCACTACTTTTTCTTGTCTATGGGGATTGAACTTCAACACTAAAAACTGGACTGACACTTTTTCATTTTTTTATAATGCATGTGAAGCTGCTTTGACACAATCTACATTGTAAAAGTGCTATACACATAAAGATGAATTAAAATGAATTAGAAAAGTCAGTCTAGTGATTCCTGTCCAATCAAATCACACACAGAAGGTAATTCACATCATAATGAACTACCTCGAGACGTGCTCTTTATAATTGCAGCAAACTGTTTGAAAGCATTAAAAGTGTCCAAGAAGATGTCCAAAATCTTCACATGCATTGACCCAGAGTCTGTTTAGATGCATGTCACTGATAAGAAAATGACAGGTGTTTACGGTATGATAACCGAAATGGCCTTAAACACCCAGCAGGCAAAAGACGTCAAAATGAGGTCCGATTGACATTGTGCCCTAACGTCATGGGGATGCTACATTTTGTTTGGAAATGAAAAGCAGGTTGACGTCAGAACTCAACGTCAGGTCAATGTCCAACCTAAAACCAACCACATATCAATGATGTTACAGCCTGACGTTGTGTGGATGTTACCACTATGACGTCTATCAGACGTTGGATTTTAGTTGCCATACCTGACGAATAAATGTCAATATTTGACGATTGATTATTATGACGTTGGTTTAAAATGTTGGTTTGACGTTGAATTTTGGTCACTTTCCAACAAAACCTAAAATCAACCAAATATTAAGGTCATTTGACGTTATTGAATGTTAAAATAATGTTCTTAGACGCTGGCTAGACATTTAATTTTGGTCACGTGATGTCACGACCTAATCAAAACCTAATATTAGCATCTTATTACGTTGTGTGCCTGCAGGGCAATAACTAGATGCACTACAGAATGTTACGTTTAAACACACACATGCACAAATTACATGTAAATGCATCAGCCTTTTACAGCATAATACTCACTGCTCACTACTCTTCAGTACTTTTAAAAGGGCTACTTTTTACTCATACTTTGAGTAATATTTACAACAGTTACTTTTACTAGAAGTGCACTACATTTTTAGGCAAGTAGTGGTACATTTACTTGAGTATGATACTCTTTCCACCACGATATACAGATATTTGTTAAACTAATTTCTATGACTTTTTCAAAACTTTATGGGTTTTTCAGTTTTTCTAAAACTTTTCCATGCCTGGAAAATTCCATTTAAAATTCCATGGCTTTTCCAGGTTTTTCATGACCATATGAACCCTGTTCATTTTCCTTCAGCTTAGTCCCTGATTTATCAGAGGTCACTACAGTAAAATTAACCGCCAACAATTCCAGCATATGTTTTATGCAGCGGATGCCCTTTCAGCTGCAACCCAGCACAGGCAAATACCCATACACACTCTCATTCACACACACATACGCTCATACACTATGTCCAATTTAGTTTATTCAGTTCACCTACGTATAGCGCATATGTTTAGACTGTGGGAGAAACCGAAACACGGGGACAACTCCACATAGAAATGCCAACTGGCCCAGCAGGGACTTGAACCAGTGACCTTCTTGCTGTGAGGCGACAGTGCTAACCACTGAGCCTCCGTTCCGCCCTGAGCAAAATCATCCTTTACTAATTAGAAATACAGTAGCAATGAAGATATTGTAATGTTTTAGTAATCTATTCAGGGTTATAACACCAAAGGCCATAAAGTCAATACGTCTAGACACAAGGCTAAATTTATAAGTCTAAACAACTTCATTTTCATCTAAAAAATCTTACAAATACATTATGTGGTACAACAATAGCTGTATTTGCTAATTATTTAGTGAGTTTCGTTTTCTGCAATGATACTCACAGTGAGAAATGTAGCAACTCATCTAAGATTCAAGAACCAAAACAATCTGATGTGTAGTCAACAATATTCACTTCTGTTATTGATTGATTAATTGGTTGGAGTCATACAGTAAGTCATTTTTTCAGGAATGAATCAGGTGGGGAAAGCTGGTTCATTTTTGGTAGTTTAAGTGTGCAGTAGGTTGATGTTTCTCTGATGTTTACTGAGAAACTGAACTGTTGCTCTCTGTGTCATTTCAAATCGAATTTGTTTATACTGAAATATGAACTCTCAGTCACTCACGCAGATGATGGAAGGTACGGGAGAAGCATAACTATTAAGAATACGTGTCTAAAGAATCCTCTTAGAATGGAAGACAAGATGATAAATGATACAGAATCATTTTTTTATATATAAAGCTCAACAGCCGCATGAGTCTGTGCGTGAATGCTATTTGTGTTCTTAGTTTGATGCTGAATGCATTAGAAATCTGAGCACTCAGACAGCAAAGTTTTAAGATGTTGAAAGCGAACAGTCTATGAAGAAAATAATAGTACTAATGGTCAGTGTTCACCCTCAGAGATCCTCAACATGTACCTCATTTTCTTTGAACAATAGTGGCTTTTGATTTTTACTCTCCTGGCAGACTTACCAAAAATGTTAGAAGATTGCAGGGTGAATTACTCTGCTTATGCTTTTAAAGTGGAACAAGAGGCTAGATTATTTCTTTTTTTAAACACAGTTTTTGTATATGACGGATAGTTTGAGGAAATGTCCTGCCAACATAAAAAGCAAAAGCATTTCGAAAGCACAAAAGACCTCACAATATTCTACCCAAATTCTCAAAAAATGAGTCTCAATCTTGAGACTGTAAAAAGATCATTCCTACTTTATATTAGGTGGCCTTAAGTAATATGTACTCACAGTACACTGAAATTAATAATTTGATACAGCGTACTTATTATGTAAATACACAATTTAAATTGATTAAATACATGCATATAGTTACATCTGTAATAGATTTCTGTAATTGCATTTATAACAACACTGTTGACCATCCCTTACACCTTAACCCACCTATAAACCTACCCACACCCCCAAACTGTCCCTAACCATACCCGTGTACCACATCAAGAGGGGTATTATTGATACATACTCCAATATACATTTCTGAACAGCACGAAATACGTCCCAGGAGGTATGTTAGGTAGCCTAATTTTTACCATGTTTTCAGATTTTACCAACCCTGTTATTTGCTGTACTTGTTAATTTTATTTTTTGCCTTTTGTTTTTGTTTTACCTGCTTTCTGAAAATGTTCTTCGCCGGACTCATTGCAGACAACTCTCTGTATCTCAAGTCCGTCGACGTATGCGGTGAGGTACTGGGTAAACTGGTAATAGTAGAAAAGCCTTCCACATGAAGGTAAACGGTCAGTTGGTAAAACACGAAAAGAAACAAAAGCCATCGGTGGCGTCATACACCCCGTAGCGTTTGTGAAATGATGAAATGCAGCCATACGTAGCTCTGGAAACGTAGTACATTTTCACAATGAGCCTGTGTAACCTAGAAGTGTTCTGCAATACATTATAATCATAGTAAGTACATTGTATTTATTTTTTGATTCAAGTACATATCGTCACCTTAGAATTATAAGGTTCTATCTGACATTTGTCAAACTTGAGTTATTGGCTTATTCTTATTAATTGACAACTTATTTACATTATAGGATGTTTCTTATAAGTTGTTTACATTTTAAGACTTTTTATAAAAAAAAAAATCAAATGTTTCACACGCACTGTTTGCTATTGTCAGGAAACACAGGGAGACCCAAATGCGAGAGTAAAGTAAAAAGAAGTTTAATGTCAGAATGTAATCCAACAAGGCCCAATATAACAGAGTTCGTGAATAAGGCGGTGGAGAATGCCAGAGGTATCTTCTCGTGGAGACGATGTAGCTAAACAGCTGAGGGAAACTTCAGACAGCAGAGCAGGAAGTAACAGTCACAGACGAAACTCATAGCCGATCACATGACGCACAGTTCAGGAAGCAGGCAACAGCCACAGAAGATAACATCCACAAGGAAAGAGGTTTAAAGCGACTCACCACCAGCATTTACACGAATGGAGTCTGGAGACACAAACACAGATTGGAATAACGGACTGACAAAAGGGAGACGTGAACACTGGACTTAAATAGCGGAGGTAACACCAAACAGCTGCTGTCGCTAATCAGCTGATTGGATGATTTCCTCCACGTGACCACACAGCTGACGGGGTAAGAAGACAGACAGTCAAACAAACACACTCACGCCAACACGGTACAACCATACGCACACACAGACACACAGATCCCTGAACTGTGACAGCTATAGAATGCAAAAAGTTTGAAGCTCAATATCTCAAAATCATTCAGAATGCAGATAGAACCTTATAATTCCAAGATAACGATATTAATTCATGTAAGTATTAGGTGGAACCAATATTTCCTTTAAACTAAAGCAATATTATCCTATATAAATGTTAGTGGAGAAATGGGTAATTAGACAAATTTTTCTATGATTTAATACAAACTGCTTGTTTTTATTTTCATTTTGAATTACGCTAAAAATATATTGTTTACTGACATGATTTCATTGTAAACTTTATTGGCTTTGTGTTATATGAACACATTATACATTTGTAGATCAAGCAATTGTTATGGCAGTCTAAATTGTTTTAAGCTAATTGAATCAAAATCAGTGTTTATTACACTGTGGCGACCCCTGATAAGGCAGGAACTAAGCCTAACGAAAAATAAATTAATCAATGAATCAAAATGTTTGTTTTGTGATCTTTAGATATACTGTAAATACTCATTTTGTTAGAAGTCACCATTGTGGTGATCAGTTTTTGCTTTCTTATGTTAGTTTATCTTTTGTTGCTGTAACTGCATGTTATGGCAAGAGAAACGAGAAGAAAAATGATCATGCAAAGGTTTACTCACTGATGTGAATATATGATCAAATTATGATGGTAATGGATTTTATATACAGATTATATATGAATTTAATTATACATGTTAACTTATTACATTTGTATTTTACAAGCTGGTCCATTTTATGCAATTTACTGTAATACGCACGGTATTATATGAGCATTAAGGCCTGGGACCTTAGATCATCTGTTTGTACAAGTGCTATTGCAGGAGTTTGCAGGTTGTCAGTGTGTGATAGGTCAAAGTGGGGTTTATGTTTCAGTGAAGGTCTCATAATGTGCCATCAATTTCTAGTCATGTCATTTTTTTGTTTCGCATGTCACAGAGTAGGAGTAAAAACACTGAATAGTATGAATAGATGGAGAATAAACGTTTAACCTTGTAAAATAAAGACTTCCCACTTGTGTTTGCAAGCAAGTTTTGAGGCGTGCAGCAGGTCACGTTTTATCCATTGCTTTTTTTCTTCTATATTTAGACTTTCAAAACAAACCTTTTCAATATGAAGTATAATTGAGGTCACTGGCCTTTATAGATTGCACGAAAATGTGAATTGGCTAAAATCCATGTTCTTTTCCGAGAACGCACTTGAATAATTTTAAAGAAACATCATAATGACATATACTCTTCTGTCTCAAATGTAATGTTACCTCTTTCTGAACCTGTTCCATGCATGAGCATTTACCATACAATTTTAAACTGAAGTGTAATGATATTTAGTTTGATGGATGTAACCTGGTCCTTTAGGCTGAAGTATAGTTAGGTTGAAATGTCCTGAAATTTGGAGAAGATCCAGAGATGGCTATCTATCTATAGATGGCTAATACAAATTGAAATCTTGTTCCAATTTCGCTTTATAAGTGAAATGAGCAAACAAACCCTATCAATCTCTAGACTAATTATGATGTAAATACTGTATACACCTTTTCTTTTCAACATTTACTTATTTATTTTTTGCTATTTACTTCTAATTATTTTTATTATATACACGTTTGGTCTTTTGATTCATGCCTTGGTTTTTCATCTCCAGTAAAATTCTTATACTGGGTTTGAGTAATAGCACTCTAATACATTTGTTCTTGTCCATTTTAATTAAATTAACTTCAAGCTCACCTAATGGCTTGTTGTGTTTAATTCATCTGCATTTTTGTAATATATTTGTCCTGTGCCAAGTTATGCCATTTTTTAAAACTGAAAATAACCACTTAATCTCCCTCTGTTTTATTAATAAAATTAGAAGTAATCCCTGCGGTAATCATTTTGATCATTTTTAAAAACCACAACCTTACTGTAAACAGTCAGTTTCGTTGTGTTACCTGTTCCCTATTTTACTACACAGGCTTTTTAGAAATATGTGACTCTGCCTATGTTTTACATTTACATTAAGTCATTTAGCATGTCCAAAGTGATTTACGATTGAGGAATGTATTTTTGCTGTGTGTATGACATATTTTGTGAAGTTTCACAAACAAATTTCGAGAGGAACACGTGATACGATTGACCCAGCCTGATCTCACGAGAAAACGTAAGTATTTTACGTTTTGGCAGTTTAGTGGCTAATTCGTACGAATTCGTACGAGTTCAGTCGTACGAAAATGTACGATTTAAAAAAGGAGGCGTGGCACCTAACCCCACCCCTAAACACAACCGTCATTGGTTGATGAGCAATTCGTACTGAATAGTCCGAATTACATCGTACGAATTCATACGAATTAGCCACTTTTTAAAAAGTTACGAATTGGCCGTGAGATAGCGTTGGATTGACCGCAGCTGGTCTCCCATTTACAATCACTAGCCAGCCAATCAGATTAAATCAATCCCACTATAAGTATCCCAGCAAACATCACTCTCTTATCTTCATTTTCCAAAGAAACACCCTATCCACCCCTTCTCCTCCTTCTATCTTTAACACGGGGAGCCCTCGAGAACTAACTGATCTCGTTCTCCCCGTTACATGCTCATTCTACCAGGCGGGAGCCCTGGGCTCAACTATCTCCGAGCTCAGGGTTCTCTCCCGGGACAGCATGCCAAACCTGCTAACAGTTGTCAAACAGTATCTAAGTGCGAACTCTTGAAGTATACTTTATATTAGGGCAACACAATATATCATTTGAGCATCAACATCGCAATGTGTGTATCCGCAATAGTCGCATCGCAGGATTCGATTGTTGATTAAAAATTAAAAGATAACGACATCATCAGATATAATTTTAAAATAATTAATACAATGGTTACCATGTTGTTTTTATGTTTGATTGTACCTGAGTAATGTTAGACTCTCCAGAAAACCACAAAGCACTGTTTATTTAACTTTTATCTTTGCTCTGTTGTATTTATATATGCTTGTCATTTATTATAATTAATGGAAATACACTGCAAAGACATCCCAATCTATCTATATGAATGAAATATTTCCAAATAGAGCTATTAAATTCATCTGGTGAAATTATATTCGTAATATACAGTATATCGCAGAAAAAGAAATATCACAGTGTCCGATTTTTCCAATACCATTCAGCCCTACTGTAAATGAAACCCAAACATGAACATTGCATATTAAATGTAATATATGTTACACTATATATCTGCTTTCTGTATTTTGGCATAGCATACCTATTTCGCTTGAATCTCTCTTGTAAAATGAACACCTGTAATTTTCCTTCTCAAGCATTTGTACTTACAGGAACAGATTACTAACAATTTGTTTGGCATTTTACAACATTTTCATCTACAACCTGCTCCATACACATGGCTTTTCTGTTGTATCTTGGATCAGGTATAAATTATATAAAATGTATTGTAATTTTCAGTAAATTTACAATTTAATATTATGTGTTTGAGTAAAATGTATTTTCATTTAGAAAAAAGCTAATTACGAGTGACATGGTGGCTCAGTGGTTAGCACTGTTGCATCACAACAAGAAGGTCACTGGTTCGAGTCCCGGCCGGGTCAGTGTGGAGTTTGCGCCTTCTCCCTGTGTTGGCGTGGGTTTTCCACGGGTGCTCTGGCTTCCCCCACAGTCCAAAGACAAGCGCTATAGGTGAATTGAATAAAGTAAATTGGCTGTAGTGCATGTGTGGGTTGCAGCTAAAAGGGCATCCGCTGTTTAAAACATATGCTGGATAAGTTGGCAGTTCATTCTGCAGCGGCGACTTCTGATAAAGGGACTAAGCTGAAAAAAAAAATGAATGAATGAATGACAAACAAATTACTATTGGTTAAAATAACAGAAAGATGAATCTGTATCCACAATGGAGAAAATACACTACTGTATATAATGCATTTTTATGCACGAGTTTTTATGTACGATTAAAATAACAGCTAAATTTAACCAGAACAACATATTTCAGGGCTGCAAACACTGGCCTAAACATGTGAACTGCTCTGAAAATGTGTGCTGATAGTATACATATACCGTAAAAAATGCTGGGTTCCACACGATTCCTTCATGTTGTCCCAAAACAAATTGATTAAGTTCAAAAATTTAGGTGGATTGAACATAAAACAATAATAATTGTAAGAATATAAAAAAAATCTAAGAATTGTGTTGTTTCAGCTTATAGTTTGTGTTGGTTTAACTATGTAGTGTTGAGCATTTTTTGAGTGTACTGTAAATAGTCATGCATTTGCTTGGCAGATGATAACATTTGACAAGAATCCCAACTCCAAAACATCATTCAGCAAGGATATCAGTTTCTTATAAACGCTCTCAAGTAATTTAGTCCTAGTGTTAGATGTACATGCTGTTAATAAGCAAGCACAAGAAAAAACAAGTGTTTTCCATGCATAAATTCAGCATTATTGACCAATAAATATGCTCAAGCAGAATCCCGAACACTGGGCATTCACTGAAAATAAAGCAATCAGGCAAATGTGACTCCATCCGGTCTCCCCCGCGGAACAGATGAGTCCTGTCCTGTCAATGGCCACATAACTTCCCTCTTATTTCTCATGTCCTCTGGATGCTCTATTGAATTTCCTCTTTCCATTCAGCAGAAGAGACATTCCCATTTAGAGAGACTTTAATTAAGGTAGTACACTTACGCTGCACTCCCGAAGCGGGCTGAATGGGGCTGACCCTGCCAAGTGTAATGGGAGGGGGCTTGGCAACGCTTTCAGTCACCCTAAACCATGTTTATTACTGCATGACTGGAATGCAATGATTATGAACGCAGAACAGCAAAAGCAGCTGTGCTAATGGAGCCGCCGAAGTGCTTTTGCTGGACTGGACTTTGTTTACACTTATATAAAGTGGATTTATCATTATTTAAATATCAAAAAGAGAGCTCACCAAAGAATGAAAACTGCCGTTATTCACAAACCCTGGTGTTCTAATTCCATTGAACTTATTTACTTATTGGGATTTAAACACATCCATGTGAGCCCTCCTGTGCATTTTTTGTTGATGTTTAATGAGGTCAAGAAAATTTTGACTGCATTTCCTATAATATTTGTACTTCTGGAGAAATAAAAAAAGAATAAAAGCAGTTATTGTTTACTTTTTAATTTTTAGGTCAATCTTATTAGCCCACTTAAGCACTGTTTTTTTATTGATAAGATTAAAAGATAAAAGAAAATAGTTTTGTAAATTAGATATTAATAATAATAATAATAGTACATTTTTATTTATATAGCGCCTTTTCCAGAGGTCAAGGGCACTTTACAAAGAATTTAACCAAAAGAAATAGTACAAGCAGACATTGAAAGAAACAGTAAACAACTTTAAAAGACAGCATTAGGTTTCGCAAACATACAGGGAATCAAAAATAACAAACTGAAAATACAAAACAAGACCAAAGAGACAAATATGTAGTGTACAGGTGGGTCAAACAAAAGTGGTCAGTTTATCAAATCCGAAGTGTAGCATTCAAAAAACAAGTGAGTTTTAAGTAATGATTTGAATTCTGAGATATTATTAACAGAACGGAGTGAATGTGGTAGAGAGTTCCAGAGTTTGGGTGCAGTGACACTAAATGATCTGCCCCCCATTGAAGAGAGGCGGTACCGAGGGACAGCAAGAAGGCCAGAGTCAGAGGAGCGTAGTGAGCGAGTTGAAATGTAGGGGACAAGCTTGTTGCAAAGATAAGAGGGGGCTAGGCCATTTAAGGATTTAAATGCAAGGAGGAGAATTTTGAATTCATTAAGTCATTAAAACTTAGAAATGTGTTGAAAAAATTAACAATAAACACAAATTGGGGGGACAAATATACAGGGGGGCTGATAATTCAGGAGGGATAACAATTTTGAATCAAATTGTATATATAAAATTAAATATAATTTAATAGTCAACAAAAAAATCAAATTTTACCTAACCTCTTTGTTCACAACTACTGCAAATAAAACACTACTGACCTGTTTTGTTTTAGAACAATAAAATAATTAATACCTAAAACCTAATTTCTAAAATTAATAGAAATTAATAGAAAATTAATATAAATATAGAAAAAAATAAGGGTTCCTTTTAAATATATACGTTGTTAAACTGACCATTGAGTAAAAATCAAAAGTTAGTTTACCCAAAAATGAAAATCATGTTATGAATTAATTACTGTCATGTCAATCCAAAACCCTGAGATCGTTGTTGATCTTCGGAATACAATCTGAGAGCTCCCTCATCCTCCATTGGCAGCAAGGTTCCCTACTCGTCCAGAAATATTACCATCAAACAGAATCCTCAACATAGACCATCTACCTTCAGTGGTTCAATCTGAATATTATCATTCTACACATAAATCAAAAATCTTCAAGAGTTTCTTCTCCTCAGTGTCTGTATATTGGGCACACTTTAAAAAAAAGCCAAGTTATGTCAACCCAATTCTGGGTGAAATAGGGACTAACCCAACTGCTTGGTTAACTTTTAAAATTAAATGAATAAGACCAAATTTAACACAATGTTTGGGTTAGTCCATGATTTACCCAATTTGGGTTTAAATAACCCAGCATTTTTCAGAGAGCAATTGCATGTGGTCACTCTGCCTTATTATGTGAATGCGTACAATATACTGACACTGAGAGGAAAACATAATTTTCATTTTTGGGTAAACTAACTCTTTATGTACGCCTTTTTCATTGGTTTGATGATTTAGAAACATGTCTTATTAAAATTGTTTCAACACATTTCTAAACATAATAGATTTAATTACTCTTTTCAAATCACTGATTTATTTGATCTTTGCCATGATGACAGTAAATAATATTTTAATTGATATTTTTCAAGACACTTCTATATAGCTTAAAGCGACTTTTAAAGACTTAACTAGGTTAATTAGGTTAACTAGGCAGGATAGGGTAATTAGACAAGGTATTGTATAATGATAATGTATAATGGTTTGCTCTGTAGACTATCGGAAAAAATTAGCTTAAAGGGGCTAATCATTTTGACCTCAAAATGGTTTTTAAAAAATTAAAAACTGCTTTTATTCTAGCCGAAATAAAACAAATGGGACTTTCTCCACAAGAAAAAATATTATCAGACATACTGTGAAAATTTCCTTGCTCTGTTAAACATCATTTAGGAAAATGTAAAAATATATATATAAAAATAAATACAATCAAATAATTCTGATTTCAACTGTATATAATTTTTATTTAATAACTGTATTTAACTTCAAAAGTTAAGCTAAACCCAAATTTTGAATGGTAGAATGAAATAATATTGTTCAAAGTGAACATTTTCAAAGCCTCAACATAGTCATATGAAATGATCATAAACCTTAATAAATCAATGTACCTTGAAACCACCATGAGGGTCTGGGGTATCTCTGCAATGTATTTTCGTGCATAGAGGTGTGGATTCATTCGTTTATTAGTCAAGCACTAATACACCCAGTCAGAAATGAACATCATTCCAATTCCCCAACACACAGTTCTTGTTTTTTATCAGCCACATTTGGCCAAAGCTCTTGCAGTGCTCCCATGCCGTTTTGTTAATTTGATGTGATCTCAGACTCCGGCGGTAACCTTCTACACAAGTAAACCATCCCCGGCTGCCTGCCCGCATGTGCTTCTGATTTGCCTCCATGAATCAGATTCAATTTGACATCTTTAATTTGAAAAGTGTGATTGATAAGGCCCACCGCGGAGTATTTAACATGATGTCATTGTCCCCCTTCCTCAGCTGAAGGGATGCGTGACTAAATGGAGTCTCTTTCTGCTAATGCAGTGGAGAGGGTCATTGTAGCGTCCTATACGAAAACACCATCAATCAGCTTGAGGTTTGTGTAAGACTGTGGGTGTTGAGGCATTGGGGGTGGGAAGGGTGAGCATGTTACACGCCGCTTTCTCAGTGGGCTGGCTCATACCTTTCGCTTGCGTCACCAGGAGGTGGATCTCGGTGAAGGCTGGACGTCAAGCAGCCCCAATTATCTCCACCGTAAAGAGCCATCCATGACGTGTTCCTTCTCCTCACGCTTTTGTCCCAGTGTGGAGCCTCAGCAGGACCTCCTGTCTTGCGTTTACAGGTGAAAATAAGTGCCTTCTAGCGCTCCCTGTTTGCATGTCATGACAATAGGTTTGCCAATGTGAAAACAATCAGACAGCGGGTATTCCTCGTAGGATGGCTTGTTTACGGTTCTTTGTGTTACTGTGACACAATAATTGGACTAAGTGTCAAAATCTGTCCATCAACACTGTTGAAATGACTGATTTCTTTTTTATTTAGAGGGTGAATATAAAAGCGTCTGGACTTGCTTAGTGATAATTGGGATGAAACCTGAAAAACTGTCAGTGCAAATTAGGTGTGAATTGCGACAGAGAATAAAGTCCGAGATATTGCTCCATCTGTTCATCACCTGGTGTTCTTTGAGTGTGCATGAAATTCAAATGAATAAATTCATGAGGAAAAAAGGGTTAAGGATGAACAGAAAAAGGAAAAAAAAAACTAGATTTATGCAGTACTGCTTTATTGCAAGCAAATTCTGGAGAAATGCTGAAATTATTTAAGATATTTTATTCCAGTTGAAAATATTTTATGTAAACAAGAAGAAAAAGAATAATATCTATGTTGATGCTTATCATGACTATATTTATTTAATTAAAAAATATTTTTATAGTGTTTCCCAGAGATGGGTTGCAGCTGGAAGGGCATCCGCTACGTAAAACAAATGCTGGATAAGTTGGCAGTTCATTCCGCTGTGGCAACCCCAGATTAATAAAGGGACTAAGCCGAAAAGAAAATGAATGAATGAATGTTATTACAATTTGAAACAATTGTTTTCTTTTGGAGTTTGCATGTTCTCCCTGTGTTTGCGTGGGTTTCCTCCGGGTGCTCCGGTTTTCCCCACAGTTGAAAGACATGCGGTATAGGTGAATTTGGGTAAGCTAAAATTGTCCGTAGTGTACCCATACTGCTCATTGGTTTGATGATTTAGAAACATGTCTTATTAAAATCGTAAGAACAATTTTGCTGCTAAATATATTGTGGACATTGAAAAAAAAAAGTTTATTAAAAAATTTATTTTAGTAAAAAAAATTTCGGGGATATACATATACTAATTATCAACCCCCCTGAATTATTAGCCCACCTGTTTATTTTTTCCCCAATTTCTGTTTAACGGAGAGAAGATTGTTTCAACACATTTCTAAACATAATAGTTTTAATAACTCATCTCTAATAACTGATTTGTTTGATCTTTGCCATGATGACAGTAAATAATATTTTACTAGAAATTTTTCAAGACACTTCTATACAGCTTAAAGCGACTTTTAAAGGCTTAACTAGGTTATAGGTTAACTAGGCAGGATAGGGTAATTAGGCAAGTTATTGTATAATGATAATGTATAATGGTTTGTTCTGTAGACTATCAGGAAAAAATAGCTTAAAGGGGCTAATCATTTTAACCTCAAAATGGTTTTAAAAAAATTAAAAACTGCTTTGATTCTAGCCGAAATAAAACAAATGGGACTTTCTCCAGAAGAAAAAATATTATCAGACACACTGTGAAAATTTCCTTGCTCTGTTAAACATCATTTAGGAAACTGTAAAAATAATAATAATAATAAAATCAAATAAATAAAATCAAATCATTCTGATTTCAACTGTATATAATTTTCTTTATTGGTATAATTTTGATTAAAACCTTTAAAAAATAAATAAAATAAAAGTCCTCATTTGAAAACTGTAAAAAGTTTAGCTAAACTTTTTTTAAAGGTGGAATAAAATAATATAATTTATTGTTCAAACTAAACATTTTCAAAGCTTGGCTGTATAAAGGACTGAAAGAGAAGAGAACAAAATTACAATTGTGATTCACAAGGATTACACCGGACAACTGTGGAACAACCACTAAACATAAATGCATTCAGCATCAATACCGGATAAGAAACTGAAGAATCCTCAGAGCTTAAGTACATGTGGAGTATAATCAATGAAAAGCAGAACTGCTGTGAATTAATTAACTTTGTTATTGTAAAGCGTCCTTGAGCAATGAAAAGGCACTATATAAAAGAAACTTGTTGTAATAATAATATTAATAATAATAATAATAATAACAATAATAATAATAAAGATAAGTATAATTATTAGCATTATTGTTATTATTTTCTTCTTCTTCTTCTTCTTCTTCTTCTTCTTCTTCTTATTATTATTATTATTATTATTATTATTATATATCATAATAATAATAATATTAATAATAATAATAATAAGAAGAAGAAGAAGAAGAAGAAGAAGAAGAATTATAATAATACCTGGACAACTAGCTAGGAAACTCAAAAGCAACTCATTCAGCAAACCTGGGTTGAAACACAAGGAACACTAAACCAAAATAGAATACAAATGACGCATATGCTTTGGGAAATAAATTGTGTTTTTGTTAGTCCTTGACATTTTGAACTGCAGAGCAATCTATAAGGGCAACAACTGAACAAATCATAAATTTGAATGTGCAGTTTGCAATTTGAGTCAGTTTGGTAGGGTTTGGTATTCCCTGTCCACTTGTCAAGTTGTGACATATCGGTCCAAGCTGCTACTCATTAGAATTAAGAAAATATTCATTTATGACCACTTTTAAGTCATATTACACATTAAAGTGAATTTTATATAAAATCAACAACACAACAGTCTCTGGACTTCCTGCGCACAGACACCAACATTTTAACAATTAAATTGTGGCCATCAGATATTAGGCATGGACATATTGTGATTGTGATTTTCGAAATCGCTTTGTAAACGTTTATTATTACCATTTTATGAGTCTTTTACAGTTTGATATAGCACATGGGCCCGGAAGCCGCTTCGCGTGGCGTCACTTAACAAGCAGATGACACTTGATGATACTGTACATTCAAGTCAGATTACTGAGATCAAAAACCTTAAAGAAGATTAAAAATCCCATTTAATATTTGGCAGAAGAGGAAAAAAAAGTCACCTCTGTTAAATGATCTGATGGACATTTTTGTCTCATCTTCTAAATATTTGCATCTTTCATCTTTGAAATATTTAAAGGATCCACCAATTATACCAACTTTCTTGTATTTTATAATAAAAAAGAAAGATGTCCTGATTTGACAGTGAGTAATTAATCAACCTTTGATCACCCTTTCATGTTTCAATGAAGTCATTCACATTCTTCTTGAATGTTTGTACAATTTTTTCATTTAAATACCTTATGATATCCATTGTTATGTGCTGAATAAGGCACAATTTTTATGAAATTCATTTTGTGCTTGCTAACGTGCTTTGTGTCACCTTGAAGAATGAAAGCGCTTAAAAACTTCACCAGAGACACAGAGTCCCTTATTGCTGAGTTAAAGCCTCACAGAAACTGTTTACATGCTCAGTGCTTGTACAAGGTTGACAGTGGAACGTAATACATAATTCAATTCATTCTTTGCATTCAAGTGCCTGATTAATGTACTCTTGAGAAACAGACAAGAACAGCCCACAGTTTTAACCTTGGTTTTTTTTATTCTTAATGATTTATTATTATTATTTCGAATGACTTCACACTTTAATGCTTAGCTTTTGTTTGTGTTAACCTTTCAGCATTTCATCCTTGCAAATCATACTTGTACAATTTGTTTATAATATCGCGTGAGACTGCATTACGTGTCGTTAACAATCCAAGATCGACAGTTTTACCAATGACAGCAAATATATGGCAAATATTAGTGGAAAGTAGAAAGTGCCTCTGTTATGTTGGTGTAAAGGTTCCTGTTTAATGGGTTTACATCAGGGCTATTCAATTAGTTTGTCATGGGGTCCAGTTCATGAAAAACATCTCAAACGAAGGGCCGGAGAGGTATGACTTGCAATATGAGTGAGGACACAACTGCATATATTGCATTTTTGCTTCTTAAGACACCCACGTTGGCTTTTTCTACGTTAAAATGTTAATATGTTGTATTTTGAAACTACATAATATCAGTGCATTGTACAATAGGATTTTTTTAACAAACATTCAAATGTTGTATTTCAAAGCACAACAAAAGCAGTGCATTGCTTAAGTAGGCTTCTTCTACATTCAGACACATTCATATGTTTTGAACTGCATAACAATTATGAATGCAACAATTATAGATTTTATAGAATAATCATGGTTTTATGGTTATCATGTCTAATGTAAATTTAAGATTTATAGGCTATAAGGTAGGCCTAAGTGTTTAGACTAACTGTTGCTATCATCAGCGTTCATACATACATATTCATTTTAATAATAATTCGTCTAACATATCTTTTGTTTACTTTGCACTGAAAGCCACGGACAACCTCACCGTTACAACACGAGGTGCATCACATTTATAATTTCAAAATTAATTAATTCATTTTCCTTCCACTTAGTCCCTTTATTCATCAGGGGTCATCACAGTGGAGTGAATCACCAACTTATCCAGTATATGTTTTACACAGCAGATGCCATTCCAGCTAGAACCCAGTACTGGGAAACACCAATACACTCTCACATGCACACACATACACTACGACCAATTTAGTTTTTATTCATTTCACCTGTACTGCATGTCTTTGAACTGTGAGGGGAATCCGGAGCACCTTGAGGAAACCCACGTGAACACGGGGAGAACATGCAAATTCCACACAGAAATGCCAACTTACCCAGCTGGGACTCAAACCAGCAACTTTCTTGCTGTCAGGCGACAGTGCTGACAACTGAGCCACCATGCCATTCTCATTTCATAATATACAATTCAAATCACCTGATTACTCAAATGATTTAGTCTCAGATTGATTTGATATAAAATTATGAATAATTTGGGTAACACTTTATTTCGATGGTCCATTTGAGTATCAGTAGACTGTCTGCTTAACATCTTTTGATACTGACATTTAACAGACATTTAACTGACTATAAGTAACTTTGCAAGTACATGTCAACTTACATTAACCCTACCCCTACCCCTAACCTAACAGTCTACTTATAATGTAAAGAGAATTAGTTGCAATGTAACTTAAATTCAACAAACAGACCTACAAAATAAGGTGCGACCATAATTTATCATCACACATTAAGTTGCAATTTATTGGAATG
Source organism: Danio albolineatus (assembly GCA_903798035.1). Taxonomy (NCBI): domain Eukaryota; kingdom Metazoa; phylum Chordata; class Actinopteri; order Cypriniformes; family Danionidae; genus Danio; species Danio albolineatus. Next base: position 18,531,253 of record CAIGQQ010000001.1, read on the forward strand.
TATTTCAAGAGTTCACAATTAGCTCATGATTGATTATAAAGCTTGTTAGGCATGCTGTCCCAGGAGAGAGCCCTGAGCTTATAAGATCCTCGAGCCTGGGGCTCCCTCCCGTTGCAAGGTAAGAGGGGAGTTTGAGCTCAGGTATAACTCGAGAACTCCCCTGCTGTAGTGGCTAAAGAGCAGAAATGGATTGCTCTTTTAAAGAGATAACTACTTGCTAGGAGCATGTCTATGGTGCTGATTTGGATTAGTCAATTAACTTAAGTTGCATGTTTTTGGACGGTGGGAGGAAACCGGGGTACGGGGAGAATGTGTAAACTCCACACAGAAACGTCAACTGGCTTAGCAAGGACTATAACCAGATACGTTCTTCTAAGCACTGGGCCACCATGCCACCCATCTAGGAAAGGAGGAGCAAGGGTGGAAGGGGGGATTCTTCAAAACGAAGATCACTGTGATATGGAACCTAGGGTATTTATAGTAGCTTAGGAATCATCTCATTGGTGCATCGTAAATTGGATAATGTGGGTCCAGCCGCAAGCAATCATAAGCACGAGATTCTCTTGAAATTAGTGTATAAATAAACTTCACTACAATTAAATGTTAAATAACAGACAGTTAAAATCAAATACTTCACATGTACTTTAATATGTTAGATAATGCATCAAAATAAGTTTAGCTTCTTTAAGACATGATTAAAAACAGTGCTTTATTTTGAACTTAAGCCTTTGCTGGAAAAAAGGGTTTTCACACTTTTTAACGTTTATGGCTTGAAAGAAATATATTGCAATCTCTGTCAAGTTACTATAATTAATTATTCTCAGATTTAGAATGTTTAATGTTTAAAGAGCCCCTATTATGGGTTTTTGAAAATGAGCTAGCATGCAGTGTGTAACACAGCTCTAAGTGAAGTAAAATGTCCAGCTAAGGCTTAAATCTGAAAGTGCACAGTGTTTAAAACTAACGATTAATCTATAAAAGAGTCGACTCATAGTTCCTCAAATGAATCTGCTTATGAGTCTTTAGCCGTTTCGGCATGACGTGAAGACAAAACATAAGTCCCGCCCATTTGTGCACGCACAGCCCCGGGAGATTCGAAACCCCCAACCCTGCCCACAAATATCAGCGGCAAGCAAAGGTTGCCAGATTGGGCGGTTTTGAATTTGATTATGCGGGTAAAAACCTTTTGGATAGGGTTTGGGCTGGAATCAGTCAGCTACATCTGGCAAAACAGAGAAGAGCACTGTGCTCAGCTGGATATTGGAAGTGTGCAGATGAACCAGAGATGAGACAGTGAAGAGACAGTGGTTGAGGTTTATTTCTGCAGAAATGCCTCAGCATTGTGCTGTGTTCCTTCTGAGGAGTGCTTCGGAAATCTACACGCTTACAATGGAGGATTCGTCAGCCATTTTTTAAAGGAAGGATCAGAAAAGATGTATGCAGGGGCGGACTGGCCTAAGGGAGCACTGGGACATTTCCCAGTGACCTGACGGTGAATCTGGCCTGCTATCCAACAAGTGAGTGCGTGCGATTAAAACGGTTGCCTCTTTGTTTTCTCTAGCTTGTAAATGATGCATTATATTGTGTTTTGTAACTTTTAACCGCTTGTAGAGTGTCTGGTTAACTTGGATTCTTATATCGCGCCTAAAACACATTGTAAACATGACGCGTGCCGCTTTGTTTACAGATTAAAATGCGTTTGTGAGCTTACGTTTCTCTGCTGTTTGTCGCTGCTATGGCTACATCAGCTCTCCTACACACGTGCGGCAGTCCTGTTTCATAATAATTCAGCTTTTGCCGCTGTGTGCACTAATACTGAATGTGTGCCACTGTTTTTACTTCTGGTTAGGAATAGAGTGATATGCTGGGAGACCAGCGGGTTAGTTTTGGGGGTGAGGTGTCTAAAAAACAGGCGACTCCTGATAAAAACGAGTGTTGGCAGATATGCTCACGCACACACTATGACTGCTTCAATACTGATAGGCCGTGGTGGGCATTCTCTCGCGCTGAATGATGTCGACCAATCACAACAGACTGGGTCATCAGTCCAATCAGCGCAGTTTAGCATCGCGCTAAGGAGGGGTTTTGGAACAAATGAATCGCTGAACGATTCATATAGGAGTAGCTGGGATAATTAGGTAAAAATAAATGCAAATTATATGACAATGAAAGTGTTGGGGCGCCACGGTGGCCTAGTGGGTAGCACGTTCGCCTCACAGCAAGAAGGTTGCTGGTTCGAGCCTCGGCTGGGTCAGTTGGCATTTCTGTGTGGAGTATGCATGTTCTCCCCGTGGTTGCGTGGGTTTCCTCCGGGTGCTCTCCGGGTGAATTGGGTAGGCTAAATTGTCCGTAGTGTATGAGTGGGAATGAGTGTGTCTGGATGTTTCCCAGAGATGGGTTGCGGCTGGAAGGGCATCCGCTGTGTAAAAATATGCTGGATAAGTTGGCGGATCATTCCGCTGTGGTGACCCCGGATTAATAAAGGGACTAAGCTGAAAAGAAAATGAATGAATGAATGAATGAATGAAAGTGTTTTTTGACTATGCATGCATAGCCTGCTGTTGGAGACCCCCAAAACCAAAATATGACCCTTTTTAATGTATAATAGGGGCTCTTTAATATGTCTGTAAGCACATTGGTATCTACAGATCACATACAGTAGATATATTCTGCAAGTGCAGTTTTAAATGCACTTCAAGTACCCTACCATTGCACAGTCAATCCCTTTAAACACACTTATGTTTTTATGAGTGCACAGGGACACATATGACTTGGTTCAGAGAGGGAGTGAACCAGAGGAGAGGCGGACGCGGGCAGATGAGGATCAGAGACTGTGGGTGACTATCACTTAAGCAAAATCACATTCTGTTCAAAAAAGGCAACCAGGGCTACTTATGCAACATATAATTGCAGTGTAATTTGCCGTTCACGAAGCAGAGGATAATTACTTGTTTAAAGTAATAAATATATAAATCGTGGGTTATTATGCACGTTTTTAATAAATACTGTATTCACATAGAGAAAAGAGGAGGGTTTTAGATAACAGAGATGTGTTTTTGAGGAGGTAATCGCTACTCAGTCTGTTTCTCGAGCATCTAATGACTCAGTGCACATCTGAACACACGTTTTTGTGGAGAATTTTGTCATCATTGTTTGTTACCTGCTATGAGAAGCATAGAGTAATTTATGCACACAGCCACACAAGTTAACAAGTTTTAAAGACTTCATATAATGAAAACTGCTTTGTTGCTTTTCTGTTAACTTTGAAACCGTATATGTGCTAGTGGTGGGCAATACTCTTAGGGGAAAAAAAAAGGATACAAAAGAGGGTTTTCACAGCAAGACCATTTAAGAATCATTTGAGTTCCCCAAACTCCATTCTAGTGAAGAGTTGTTAAAATAACTTTGAGCAACTGAAAGATTCCATTTATTTGAAAAGTGCACTTAAAATATGCAGCAGTTTTCAGTGTTGACAGAATTCAGCGCTGAATATCCAGCTGCATATCCAACAGCTCCTCCACCTTTAAAAAAAAAAAAAATCAATAGCATTTAATTTATATCACGCTAGAGCTCAATAAAGCCATATTTTACAGCCTCCAGCCATAGTCTAATAGCAATGTTGTGTCTTTCTAACCTCCCCTGTATCTCTTTAAAATATAACATTCTGTGTATTTCTAAAAGTTGTGATAAGAGCAGCATGTTGTCATAAAAATCATTCATCCAAACATGAAAAAGTAAGTTTTAAATGCATATTTCTTCCAAATGCAAAACTTCACCGTGTTTTGAGGCACTACTGAGAGATTTCAGCTGATGTCGGGGCTTTCCCTGCCTTTTACACTTCCCTTTCTTCATGTGTTTAATACTTTTCCCTGTGTCATTTCATTTTATTACACGTAACTTAAATTAAACTAATTAGATTTGTTTTCTTTACAAAAATGGATTTGTTTGGTTGATACCAACATCAGGTGAAAATTTAAACAGCACCTTTTAAAAAAATGTTTTCTGAGAAACATGGTGATGTGTTCAATACTTTAATTTCCCTTCTGTATATTCAGTATATTATCTTCATTAATTTTATTCTGATGTTATGAAATCGATGAAGATAACAGGCCAGTCCCACATTTCTTCACAACAAATTGGAGATTCGATCCACGTTACATGCAGAATCAAACACTGTGTGACAAGACTGCAATTAAAACAATCAAAGGTCATTGTGGTATTGATGGATGTAATGAATGAACAAATTGGACAAATGAAGCGCTGTGCAGTAATAATATGATGACAGTGATTGACATTTTGACAAGTCCTTGAAATGTATCTTCTGGTAGGTGAAGACACAGCATGACAAATGTTAGAATTGTAATTCAACGGTCAGTAGGTTGCAGGCTCACAGCCAGATTAACATCAGCCTGATTAATAAACGGCACTGAACATTGGAACCCAGTAATCAAAAACCCTTAGATTCAGAAACTTATGTGTTGTGTTATTTGTCTAAATGGTATTTGCTGTGGAGTAAAGGAAATAATGTAGGAAGTAATGTTTTTGTCTTACTTTGAAATATTCACTGATATTATCTGTCAGGGTTCTGCCACTCCAGTCTTGTTAATTCTTGTTTTGGTGGCAGAGTTCAGACACTAGGGCCCAATCCCAATTTTACCCCTTAGCCCTTCCCCTTACCCCTACCCCTCGTTTTCGCGTTCACGTCAAGGGGTAGGGGTGTCCCAATTCTCTTTAGCTTGAAGGCGTAGGGCTAAGGGCAAGGGGTATACACCCCTTCGAACAAAGATTTTTAAGGACGACATATAAAACGGAGGGGTAAGACATTTTCCCAGAATCCACCTGCCTCAGCGGCAGGAAAGCTGAACCCGGAAGTAAGGACATCCACAAATTAGTATTTTTTGTCATTATTACGAATTTTTACAACAAACAAACACATGTTTTAATATATCCATAACCGCGTTCGTGTTTTACCGTCATGCTTTTAAAAAAAACTGCAAAAAAAAATAAAAAATTGCTAAATTTCACGATCTATAATCCATAATCATAACTCCAGTACAGCGGTCCCAGAACATTCTGACACACGATGACACTGGAATACCCTGTCAGTAATGTCTAGTGTCTGGGAATGAGCTTTTACAGTGTCTGCTATAATGTTAATGTTGTTTTCGTGTGTTTACATAGATGAATATGGCCATGGAGTAAATGCACATTAGAGTTCCGATCTTATTGCCACATCAGATCGTTATGATAACATAATATATGCCTTCAGTGATTTCCTGAAGATAAACACCAAAAATAACACATCTGGAATAACTACAGCAGTCGTGATCGTCTGATCTCATATGAAGCAAGAGATCGCGATGACATACAGGTATGATGACGTGTACAGGTGTTGAAGTGCTTCTTAGGGGTAAGTTTTGAAGCCCTTCCCCTTAACCCTCGGTTGTAAGAGCCAAGGGGAAGGTGAAGGGCCGAGGGGTAGGGGTACAAAATAGCTAGCTCTGTCTAGTCCTGTTTGTTGTCAGTGTGCCTCTGTATGAGTGCCGATTGTGGATGTGCTTGGACCGTGCGTGCTCCCGCTTGATACGGGCACGTGGGGTCTGGGCGTGTTCACGATTGTGCGCTCTCGTCCTGGTGTTTGTTCGTCTGTCTGCAGCGTGGTGTTTCATTCCCAGCGTCTAAGTCTAGTTGGTTTTGGTTTCGGTTGGCGCTGGGATGAAACATGCACGCTGCGTGTGTGAGTGCACAGTAAGATGTTTTCATTTTATCGTGTGCTTGTTTCTGGTGTTTGTTTTGTCTAAGCACGTGGCCCTGTGTTTACATAGTGGCCATGTGCTCCCATTGCGTGTTTTAGTCTTCATGTGAGCACATGGCTTGTTTTGCTGTTTGTTTTATTTTTATTATAAATAAATTCCCATTTTCCTGCACTTGAGTCCTCGCTCCTTTTCCCTTCCACCCAACCCTGACATTATCAGCATTTCAAGTCTACAAAATAACCTTCAATAACAGATCATGTCCCTTTTTAGGAAAAACAGTAGGGATGCACTTACTACTTTATTAAATATTTAAATCCATACCAATTTTAACAAAACTTTCAGCAGAATTTTTTAAATGTTTTGCATCGAAACTGATACTAATTTTAACAAAAACTTTGGGCTGATTTCAATACCATTTATTCATTTTTCTTCGGCTTAGTCCCTTTATTCATCAGGGGTCACCAAAGCGGAATGAACCACCAACTTATCCAGCATATGTTTCACAAAAAAACAAAACAAAAAACATTGCATTATGTAAAAGATAATAAACTCATTTACTCCATGTAATTAACCCCTGCGTGCTGTTCGGGATGTTTTCATCTATCTGGAGTGATTTTGAGTCTTAATTTAGCCACAACTTTGTGTTTCAGCTAGCAAAATGATTTTTGGTGACAAATCTTATTTTGACATATTTTGGGAAAACGCTTTGAAAATTGTCAAAAATTCAACAATACACTCTAGGCAAATTTACTACCCTTGCCTAACGATCGTGGCTGTTTTTATATTATATTGATATTTTTTGATCGCAAATCAAAGAGATACATTTATTAGTTGCAGTGCAAAAAAAGCTTAGTTTCTGGATAGAAATTTTATAGTTATATGGAGTAGTGTGTGTGTGTGTGTGTGTGCGAGAGTGTGAGAGAGAGCTTTGCGCACTTACCTTGATAAGTTTGAGAAAATAAAAAATAAGCAGCTCAGCTCTCAGAACATAGTAAACATAAGTGTATTTTTTGCATCTAAAAGATTAATGCTGCCAACTGGCGATCAACAGTAAAAATGAAAAGTTTGACCTCTTTCCAACAGGGAATAACACCAACAAACAAGAATGCATTATTATTTGGTGTCATGGCTTTGCAATTAACAAATGTCATTATAATGGAAGTCAATGTGGCAAAATCAGCCACAAACATAATGAAAGGGTAGTAAATTTGAACAGAATACAGGGGTTAATAAACTATCCGTATTGTCGTTTTTCATATTATTGTTGATTTGCAGATTGTTTTGAATTAATTCAATATTGGCCAATAATTATCATAGTCAATAAATTGTTGCATCATTTGATTAAAGTTTTCTGAAAGTCAAGTTGTCTATTTATATGAGATGGTCACACTTTACAATAAGGTTTAATTAGTTATTAATGTTATTAGCTAATGCATTTACTAACCATACTTGTACAGCTTGTATTAAGCTTAGTTCAATCACAGAACATTATTCATTCATTCCTTTTCTTTTCATCTTAGTCCCTTTATTAATTGGGGGTAGGGGAATGAACCACCAACTTATCCAGCATTTTGTTTTAGTCAGCGGATGCCCTTCCAGCTGCAACCCCGCTCTGGAAAAAATCCATACATTCTCATTCACACACATACACTACGGACAATTTAGCCTACCCAATTCACCTGTACCGCATGTCTTTGGACTGTGGGAGAAACCGGAGCACCCGGAGGAAACCCACAGGAACACAGGGAGAACATGCAAACTCCACACAGAAATGCCAACTGACCCAGCCCAGACTCGAACCAGCGACCTTCAGCGACAGCACTACCTACTGCGCCACCGTGTCGCCATCACAGTGCGTTATTAAAATCCATATTCATCATTAGTTCATATTAGTCAATCTGAGTTAACATGAACTAACGAGGAACAACTTTATTACCATTAACGAACAATTTCAAAGATGAATAATAACTGTAGTAAATGCTTTGTTCATGTTAGTAAATACAATAACTAATATTGTACAAACGTACTGTAAAGTGCTGCCAATATTTTCATTGCTGTTGTCATTTCTTGCCTATAAAATGTATGCAAGAGGGCATTTATTCATCCAAGGGGAGCTCAATGTGCTCTCAGCTGATATTGAGAAATAAGACACAAGGTTGACTTTGCAAAAATCTCAGCATTGAACAATGCACTTAAACCGCTAATAAAACCATAAACATCAGTGGGCAGAATGATAAAATGACAGCGGGAGTCTGGAACAATGGCTTCATTCAGTCTCAGATTTATCCATAATCCTCTGATGAAGCAACGGTACATTTATACAGTATCTTACTCTAATACTTTAGATCTTGTTTGAATTAGGGAATGTGGAAAGTTATGGCATTTACGTAATTGTAGTCAAATAGTCTGCATTTTCATGACCCCTGGATGTTTTTGTATCAATAATTTACAGTTCTATTGTAACAAGTACAAACTATATTATATTTATAATGATTTAGAACAGCGTCTTACTTTGTTTGGGATATTAAAAGATTTATCTTTGTGACATTTCTCTTGGAGAAATCAATGTGCTGTATTACTATAATGGTAGATGTTTGCTGTGATCGTGCCCTTGACGGGACTTCTCCTTGCTAATTAATGAGGCTGTGCCGATGAATCACGGTTGTAAATCATTATTTACTTTGGCGTCTGCTTTAGGAGAGACATGCGGGAGTATGTATGTGACAGTGAGCGATGGGACAGGAACTGGGAAAGCTTTTCATGCACTTTAATGTGTCATCCTCCTTTAGAGATTTTAAACATTGATTTGGTTTTGAGCCCATTTTAGTTACCAGGTAAAATGGATTATTAATGAGATATTGAAGGCACTATCTCTGAATGATGTACAAATTAAAGCCTTTTTGTAGAGTTGCAAGTAACAGTTAAAATTTAGCTGAAATTAAAATGTCACGCAGTATAGGATTTGTTATACAGTAGTTTTTAATATTTGTGGCAAGTCAACTGTTTTTGTTTGTTTGTTTTTGTTTGTTTGTTTGTTTGTTTAAAAATGTGGAAATATAAAGGAGATCAGCTTGAAATCAGTTTTAGGTGTCAATTTTAACCCCCTACATTACATAATTCATCTTCTATACGCCATGGGGGCGTAGTGAGTAGCATGGTCACAGCAAGAAGGTCGCTGGTTCGAGCCTCGGCTGGGTCAGTTGGCATTTCTGTGTAAATTTAGCATGTTCTCCCCGTGGTTGCGTGGGTTTCCTCCGGGTGCTCCGGTTTCCCCCGCAAGTCCAAAGACATATGGTGTGGGTGAATTGGGTAGGCTAAATTGTCCGTAGTGTATGAGTGTGAATGAGTGTGTATGGATGTTTCCCAGAGATGGGTTGTAGCTGGAAGGGCATCCGCTGCGTATAACAATCGCTGGATAAGTTGGCGGTTCATTCCGCTGTGGCGACCCCAGATTAATAAAGGGACTAAGCCGAAAAGAAAATAAATGAATGAATGAATGACTTATCAATATCTGTTTATCAAGCACTACAATGATGAAGGTTGCTTGCTGTAGCTTTAAAATCTTTACACTTTTTAATTGGTAAAAATTGTGTTAGAACAAGGTTTCACACAAAACGTCCAAATATATGAAATCTTCACTTCAAATGTTATCACTCGATTAAATGGGCATTATAAGTGGTTATCAGCTGATAGATATGGGCTCGTAGAGGCCTTCTGCGCCTACTGGTAGGCTCAGAAGGATGTTCTCATCCATCCACAAGGTTAATCAGCTTTACTAATATAGAAGACTCCAGATCCAGATCTGTTTTAACATTACTGTGACAGGTTTAGGGTTGGGGTAGGGGTAGACGTTAATAAAATACAATTAATGGGAAACCTAATAAATAATATAAATAATTCTCATGGTTAATCAGCTACACTAATAGAGAAGACTCCAGGTCCAGATCTGTTTTTACATTACTGTGATGGTTGGGTTCAGGGTTGGGGTAGTGGTAGACAGGGCCGGGTCGCGGGGGCAGCAGTCTTAGGAGAGAACCCCAGACTTCCCTCTCCCCAGACACTTCCTCCAGCTCCTGCGGGGGGATCCCGAGGTGTTCCCAGGCCAGCTGAGAGACATAGTCCCTCTAGTGTGTCCTGGGTCTTCCCTGAGGCCTCCTCCCGGTGGGACATGCCTGGAAACACCTCCCTAGGTAGGCGTCCAGGAGGCATCTGAAACAGATGCCCAAGCCACCTCAGCTGACTTCTCTCAATGTGGAGGAGCAGCTGCTCTACTCCGAGCTCCTCCCGGGAGTCAGAGCTCCTCACCCTACCCATAAGGGTGCGCCCTGCCACCCTGCGAAGGAAACTCATTTTGGCCGCTTGTATCCAAGATCTTGTTCTTTCGGTCATGACCCAAAGCTTATGACCATAGGTGAGAGTAGGAACATAGATTGACCGGTAAATCAAAAGCTTTGTCTTTCTGCTCAGCTCCTTCTTTAACACAATGGACCGGTACATCGACCGCATTACTGCTGCCGCTTCACCAATCAGCCTGTCAATCTCACGTTCCATCCTTCCCTCACTCGTGAATAAAACCCCAAGATTACACGTTCCTTCACAATCAGTCATACCGTGATGTCCACGACGAGCGTTATTTCCCAAACAGTCACAAGTGTTGCTATAACAATATTTCTTGATCTATAGGATTAGTTTTGAATACTCTTTACTGTATAAAATGTAGTCTGAGAAGAAGGTTAAATAGGATTTCAGCATGTTGACTTGCTAAAATGTTTGTTAAAAAATGTTTTTGGACGTTAAAAAACGTTAAAGAATTATGTCAAAACTTGTGATTTTTGTGCTGTGTTTCCTCCAGTTTTTGTACATTAGTGGCATCACAGAGCATCTCTCTGTCCTACTGTCATACAGGCACTGGAGGTTCCTGATGGACGAAGGGCTCCGTTTCCCCCTCAGCAGCGCAGCAGCAGTAGTCGCGGTATAGACACTCAAACGCCGTCAGTCCCGGGACGCTCAAGCAGCTGCTCCAGCCTCTCGCCCTGCCCATCACCCGCATGCCCACCACGCTCACATGACGGCAGCCCGTACTCCACCGACGAGATGCTGGATGACAGAGATAAAGGTCAAACCTAAAGACCACTGTTTAAACATGATACTTGCTCAAGAAGCAATTTCAAATGAAAATAGTTAATATAATCATTTGATAGTTTTTAGTACTGTATAAATGGTGGTGCACTGTTGAGAAAGAATAAAAATATAAATCCCACAGGTGTATAAGCAGTGCTGAGAGAGCAGACCTACACATGATGGCACCAGCGTCTCATTTAGTAGCACTACAAATATAATATTAGTACTAATTGAGACAGTAGCAGCATCTTGAACTTGATTTGGGGGGTGTAATTAAGTTAAAAATATGATATAAAAAAAGAAACTAATATAAACTGTTAAAGGAATAGTTCACCCAGCAATGAAAACTGACCTGCCATTTACTCAACCTCAAGAGGTACTAGACCAGGCATGTCCAAAGTCCGGCCCGCGGGCCAATCACGGCCCGCAGTCAGATTTCATCCGGCCCGCAGATTCCATCTCATAATGTGTTATTTATGGCTCGCTAGCTCTGTTAGAATAAATAAACCAAGGGAGAGTAACCGCGTTAGAGATAACAAGTAAATCAAGGCCCGCCCCAAGACTGACAAAAATCGAAAAAATTTCGCGCGAGCGGAGAGAACTGATCACGCGCGCGCACAGATGATGATGTGTGCGCGCGAGGCCCGTTTCCTCGTGGTGGGTCAGTTCAGTGCGCGCGCGAGCTGTAGTTTCCTCGCGCTTAGGCCTGTAATCTGCTCACGATTCATTTTCTCCTAGCGCGTAAACATCACCGCTGCGCTCGATTAATTTTGGCATTGATTTGCCGCCCTACACTTGTCCCTAACAGAGCCCTGCACCGCGCACTTCCCAGCTTTGAAAGAGGTCATGGACAGTTTCCCACAGGACAATATTGGTGTGCAAATGAAGAGTTATGTAACAGTAAAGCCTAAAGCAAACTAATGCAATGCACTAAAGCAAACACAATTAATTAAACTCTTAAATAACTGTAGATATAACTCATAGTTTATTATGTTTACATAGGTGATTATTTCTTGTGGTGGCAAGTGATTTTCCCAGTTGTGGGAATTATAAGGTATAATCTTC